>JAWNPQ010000185.1:9662500-9888260 GCA_035047465.1 Drosophila sordidula | reverse complement strand
AGTTACCATTTTCCATATCTATGGGCCTCAAATGATCCGAAAATACCAACGATTAGACGCTCCGTTTAGAAGTTATGGGCATTTAAAGTTTTCCATATAAAGTAGTAGTGAAAATTAAGTTTTGCCCATAAAATATGTGGTGATCCCGAATTAGGGCCCAAATCGCGATTAGACGTCTAGTTTACAAGTTATGGCCATTTAAAACTGGCCCCCCAGCACTCGATCGATGTGAATGCTTTACGATCAGTTCATTATAATGCGATTAGTGGTTAATCTCAAGATCTTTATAATGGGCTTATAAAGGCTATTCTTAAGTTGGACGTCGTTGAATAAGGGTGGATTTGTCTGGTAAATGGCGCCTTAACTGCTACGAGTACAAAGAGATGGCCAACAACATCAAATAAACGGATCGCTGTAATGGTCAGCTAGTTGAAGGTTGTGCACAGCCGAGCACTTTATGGGTTCGCAGAGCTTATTGGATTTTGTTATGAAACGATACTTGTATTTTATGGCAGTCGCACTTTAAACTTATCAGATTAGTGGCGCTCCCTTCGAAACTGCGCAGCATTGCCTTAAGCTGCGAACTTGGAGAGGAAGACGCGCCAGCTCGATGATTCAGTTGTTGTTGTTGTTGTTGGGCCCTGGTGTTATCACTCAATTGGGGAGCCGAGGGCGCCGCCAGCCCCATTCATCATCATCAGCAGCAGCTGCCACACATGAACTACATACGTGTTAGCTGCTCTTTAATCAAATGCTTGTCAACATTGCGAAAATTCCGATTTGCCCCCCACTCCGGCAGCGGAGTTCCCAGTGCTGGTCGTCGCTAATCAGCGCCTTGTTTTCGCCCTGTTTGTCGAATTACACAAACAGGCGAGCGAGAAAGGAACGGAGCCGGCGCGAAAGGGAGAGCGAGAGAAAGCGGGCCGGATAGACCGAGGCTTTATCAGGCACATGCGGCTGCAGGCTGATATGTGGATATGTCAGAGCACAGGGCAAACTGTTCATTTTGGGCAGCTGTCACACATTTTTTATGGATCGCTGGGATCACGTTTCTTTCTGGGGCTCTCTGCGCGGCCATAAACCAATTTAGAAACGACGTAACCAGCTGATTACGTGACTCTTCTCGGGTTGGATGCCAGCCAAGGCCAGGGGCTCGCCAATTATAATTGCAACTGGGAAATAGGTGTTATTTGGTGTGCTTCCCATTATCTAAAACACACAAACTTAATTGCCGCTTTTGAGGTTAGGTTGCGGTGGGAATCGATTGAGAGTTGCGAACAGAAACATTACTACTATCTGTAAGTTTTATAAAATGCCTAGTCCACAGTCGGCCGATATGTTAAGCCAAGTTGGCAAAGAAATTGTAGATGTAGATAGCATATGTTTTTGTACACTGAAGCAATGACTTGCCAAGAGGTTTTGCATGGCGGAATCCGGAGAGCTTTATCGGGGCGATTAGCGATTAGCGCCATGGCCGCCTCTCACTGCGCCAAGATCGAAATCGTTCAAATTTACGGCTACGCCTCGAACCTGATTTATATAACGCAAACACATGTTCGCAGCGATATATAGTCCACGACCCGACAGTTTTTGCACTCGTTCACGCAGTGAACGGAGCATATTGGGTTTGGCCAATGTCCGTCTGTCCATGTGAGTAAATACCCGTATATATCAGATAATGTGTTCACGAAAATCGATTTTATTCCGAAAGAACAGCAATAATTAAGAACTGCGAACGAGTATTGCGCCGTCGGGTACACCCGAGTGCAACGTTCGTACTTGTTTTTTTTTTTTTTGGCAGTTTTCTCCCTTGCCTGTTGAAAGGCCGAGCAATTGGTATTTCGTGCTGATCGGAACAAAGTCAACTTTCGATTCGCGCGTGTTTTGGCTGAGTTTCTGCAGAATTGCGACTTGTCTGGCGGAATCCTCGAGCTGATCTGGCCCGGCAGTTGTGTTCAAGTGGATCCGATTGATACCGGGAAATGAATGGCGTCTTGTTTTTTCGGGTACGTATCTCCCTGCAGTGGAATGCAGACGCATAGCTGGCATTCCGGGCAGTTCCACGTAACTATCACTGCCGGTGACACACATAATTAGTTAAATTATTGTGAAATTTGCAGCACCTTTTAGTTGTGTCGATGATAAGCAGCAGGAGGCAGAAATTCAGTTGCTTTGTTGTTGTTTAGAGGGAAAAACATATCCATGACTGGGCACGTTTTGGGCGTCGTGCACGGCCATAAAAGCTTTACGGCTTGGGGGAAAATTTCCGCAAACAGATAATAATTGTTTCATTGGCCCAGCCCATGCCCAAATACACCACAGATTTCAATCCCAGACGCAATGCAAACAAACAAATAAACGAATAAATATGCCAATTGCTATACGACGTTCAATTGACGGATACCCCCAATCACGGCGACCGTTCACTGGGCCTGCGACCTTGCGCCCCTGACATCTATCTCAGCCCGCACCACCGCACCACCCACTTCGAGTGGGTTCATTGATTTGTTGTTGTCTCAAGAACTTTTCGGTGGCACTGCCAATTGCCATTGACATTCAGCGGCACGGTGAACGCCCGTGAACCAATTCGCCGGGGAGTAGCTGCCGTTGCGCATACGCCACGTAAGCTGGCTATTGGCTCTGTGTGGGGGGGCCCCTTAACGATCACGTTTAGCGCAGCTGCTAGACTGCAGCGACTCTTGTCAGCGACTACACTCGAAGAAACACGGTGTCTTCAGTTCTAGACCGAGTGGCATAGAAATCGACTCGTTTTCCTTGCTCTCGAATGATATTTTTGCAGCTGCTACTTCAAACTTTAGATTAATAAAAAACGCAAATCAATTTGGGCGCAGCAAAAATAACCGACATAAGAATTTCCTTAGAAACAGCCCATCCTCTGGAATTGGGTGGAAATGCTTTTGACCTTGGCTCGATTTGAGCAACGTTTGCCAGCCCATTTCTCCGGGTGTTGCTGCACGGCAACGCAGCGTGCGATATCATGTGCTTGGCCAGCAGCATTAGGGGCTGGTATTTTAATTACATGTACTCTGGAGTGCTTGGAATTTTCGGTTGGGGGGGGGGGGGGCTTCAAAGGGGGGCCGCAGCACTCATTGTCGTGTACCCACTATTCAAACTGGCTGCGAGCCACATAAGCACGAATGTAAACACTGGACTGGGCTATCAGACAACAGTCGAACGGCTCGTCAGCCCGCCTCGTTACCGTGAGTAGCTCGTAATCCCTTTCCAGCGTAGCTAGGTAGAATTCCACTGGCAAGTGGCCGTTAAGTGGCCAGGAGAGAGAGAGAGAGAGAGAGAGCGAGAGAGCGAGAGAGAGACTTGAAAGCGGCGACTATTGAGCGCGGGCTCACTCTCACTCTCACTCTCGGCTGGCGAAATTCTCTGCAGTTTCCTCACCCCTTATCGGCAGAGCCGCTCTGGTGTGCGCCTGTCTCGCAACCCCCTGCCTCAGATTGTGGCCAATATATGGCCGGGCTATCTTATCGCAGATGTTGTACATTCTTACAAGCGATTCAGGCTGCCATGATTACGGGCGAGTGCCCGCCGCCCCGGCCCCGCCCCCGCCGCGCCCTCCCACGCTCGGGCGGCCGTCGGCAACGCCGCTCGTCCCGCTGATAAGTATTTAAGTGAAACGCTTCGTGCGCTGGGCGTTTCAGTACTGTGATACCCTAAAAGAACGTTAGACGTGTCGTGCGGAGTAGCTCTCGATGCGCCTATAGAAAGTGAAAAAGTCAGGCAAATGGACAGATTTCTGAAGAGCATCCGTCAAGTGCTAGCAAAACAAAGACCAGCCCCGGCATAAACATAAACTGTCAACAAGCTAAGGAATTCAAAGTATTCAACAAAAGTGACTTGTGCAACAACAGCAACAACAACAACAACAACATATAATCAACAAAGCAACAACTTAAGCAATCCAAAATTGAAACAATATTAATCAACATGAAACTAAGGTGAGCAAACGTCTGATTCTGATTATGGGCTATTGATTATCTAGTTGAGTTACTTTTGCTCCGACACCCATCGAGCGGAGGAAACTTGAACTAATTTCCCAAGATCTGGGCTCTAGTAATCAGCACGATAAGTCGAATCAGTCCGAAGGAATTTATCAGTTCGCATATAGTTCATATCGTAACGGCATTACTGCCTTATATTACACTCGACATCGGGCTGGTGCAACTTTGCCAACGACCTTAGGAACGCATTTCTCAGAGCCCCAAGCTAATTATTTGCACATCCAAATTGTTGAATAAACCTTACAGCTTTATGGGTTTCAGATTAGAAGCCAACTAAGTTGAGGAAGTAATATGCAAGCCAAAGTCTGTAAAAATAACTAGTAAATACGGCCGATAGCTGGAAAGCTCTGTTGCTAGGCCCCCGAGTCGAAATGGAGGTCAATGGACAGTATTTGATTCAATTCTGTAAATATGGTCGTAAATGCGAGGCATATGACCATTTATTAAGGCTAGTTAAAATCAAATAACCAATTACAGGCCGTAAAGATAGCGCACACCCAATACTTTTCGGGCCCAAAAACAAAAGAGCTTCGCATTTGAGACCCGATGAGTCAGATGCCAATCTGGCATTTAGCATAGCCCAGAAGCAGTAACGGCAATTTTTCCACTGAATGAATCGGGGATAGGTTATGGTTCAGGCAGCGTAATAAACATAGATATGGATATTGACAGACCCGACCGCCACGAAAGACACAGCCTGAAAGAGAGCGGCTGCATCCTTATCGCCGCTGGCCAACGGGCCAAGTGAGCGCCGTCAATTAAAGATGCCAGTTGCCTGATAAGCTCTCCCGTTCTATCGGGCCTATCTGGAGTGTCGGGCGCCCCGATAACTGCCGCTAGATTGGGGCGGCCCGGTGGGCGTGTGGTGGCCAGCCATTGGCGATGGCGACAACAACAGCAACGAACAGTCACACGATTTCTTTTTTAACAAGCGCCAATTAAAACTGCCGCTATAAACTCCCCTTCCCCGCCCCAAGTATCCGACGCCCTCAATCCATTCTGTGAATGATTTCCACACGAAGAACGATAAAAGACTGGGCATAAAATGATTTGACAAGTGCAAAGTGCACGATATTTGGGAGCCAAAGGAAAGAGCGAGTATTGATAATGCATGTGCCAGAAGATACTCCGGCTTTGGGCCGCATTCAATTACCGGAGATGGTGTCATGTATCAGACAAGCGGACGACACGTGCCGATCTCGGGCCCCAATTAGCACCGCAAATAGTTGGCTCTAATTAATGTTTGTACTTGGAAAATTGCCAATTCGTGTTACATGCGTGTTACTGGGAAGCAGCCAGACTACCCATCCCCCACCCCCTACCTCAGCCCACCCCAGCCCACTCCTTTCAGGCTTATAATTGTACCCAATTCTTGTTCGGCTTTATCTATTGCGTATTCTGTATCTATTGTGAGGCGGAGTGTGGGCCGTTAATTAAACATACATCAGGGCTAAATAAATGTGTGCTCTTTAATTTAGCCAGCGTAGCGAGTTGGCAAACATTTGCCCATTTCTATAAATAGAGCCAATGGGCCTTGTCGCCTCCGTCTGGTTTTCCTTAGAAGTCGCAGCCGAGTCTAAACAAATATTCCAATTTGTTTGCATTGCAGACTTCTGCGCTGTTTGCGCAATCCAAAGCAATCGACGAAGCAGAATCAGCGGGAGGAGCTCCAGGCCCAGCATCACATGATCAAGGACATGCAGTCGAACTTCAAGGACACCACCGTCAAGATACTGCTCCTGGGCACCGCCGAGTCCGGCAAGACGACGATCATCAAACAGATGCGCATACTCCACATCAACGGATTTACCGACGAGTAAGTCCCATCTCAACCGGTTCAGCTGCTGTGCCATAAGGCTATAATGTCCCTTTCTGCTGCGTCCTTTTCAGTGAGCGTCGCGAGAAGATACCCGAGATCTATCAGAACATCCATGATTCGATCACCCAGCTGGTGCTGCAGATGGAGCCATTGGGCCTCCAATTTGGCAGCGGGACGAGCGAGCGCAGCGCCAACTTTATCCTGGCGCAGCCGCCCGAGGCGCCCGAGTACTTTGCCGAGGTGAGTGACGGCGCCGCCTTGTCAGTTAATCCCGCATATAGCCGACGGCTCGGCCGGTATCTTATCCTACGCAATACACACTTCAAACGTTGTCGCAGTTAAAACTTTTGAGCCGGACGAGCGACAAAAAACGATTTTAAATACTCGAGACTTGCGTCAACGCCGCCGCACGTTTCAAGCACAAAAAAGCAAAACACAGATACGGATACAGATACAGATACAGATACATATGAAGGTACAGATACAGATACATATGCGGGTACAGCCAGAGCTACCGATATTTCGCCTTATATGCAACGGGGAGCAAATCACCGATCGATCGCAATTCGTTATCATCGTTCGCGATTTGATTGATTGCATTGCCATTAACTTAATGAGTTGTCTAAAAACTTTCCGACAAGTGTTTTGTGTGCGAACACATCGAACACTTCCTGGGGTGAAATCTGGAACTTTGAACAATCGCCGATCGGCACCGAACTTAGTCATTTAATGCGCGGCTTTTGGGCAGCCGGTCGATCACTATATAGCAACAATATATATATACATATATACGTAGATACGATAAGATAAATACTGGCTAGTATGTGGGCTGTTCCGATTAGTGTTTTCTCCCCAATTCTAACAAGTTTGCCCTTTTTTCTTTTCCCATGACTCAGACCCGCAACATAATCTGATCTAATCAAGTTTATGGTTTCCATTCATTTCAGGAGTACTGCGATCATGTCATGACGCTCTGGAACGATGTTGGCATACGCGCCTGCTACGATCGCTCCAATGAGTTCCCGCTGCTGGACAGTGCCAAATAGTAAGTGCCTCGAACTGATCTCCAAAATTGAGATTCGCGCTAACTATTCGATTTTTGTTTCCGTTTGTGCAGCTTCCTCGACAACTTTGCGAGAATTTGTGAGAGCGATTATATTCCGTACACTGAGGATATTCTGCACAGCAGAAAGGTAACCACTGGCATCTCGAAAATCACGTTCCGTGTGCCCATACCCAAGAGCCTGGGCGGCGGCGAGCAGGAGTTCCGCATGTACGATGTGGGCGGTCAGCGGGATGAGCGCAACAAGTGGATACAAGTCTTTGAGGGCATTCAGGCGGTGCTGTTTCTGATTTCGTGCAGCGAGTTCGATCAGAATCTGCGGGAGGATCCCAACCAGAATCGACTGCAGGAGGCGCTCAATCTGTTTCGCGCCGTTTGGCAGAATCGATTCCTGGCCTCCGCCGGCCTGATAGTATTCCTCAACAAGTATGATATTATGGAGCGCAAAATACGCGCCGGCAAGCACATCGTCGACTATTTTCCGGACTTCGAGGAGTTCAGCAAACGGCCCCAGCAGCAGGAGAGCTGCTTCGACGAGTGCGACTGGACCAAGATGTTCATCAAGCAGAAGATGATCGATATCACCCAGGAGCAGTTCAAGCGCAATTCCCGCAACCAGTGCGACTTCAGCTTCTCGGAACGGGAGTGCTATTATCATTTCACCGTCGCCACCGATACTCGCTGCATTCGCGATGTCTTTAGCGATGTTCAGCAAATGATTTTGTCCGAAAACATGAACATGGCCGGCTCTTCACTCTTCTAGGGAGTATTCATTCTCAAAAAAAGAGTTTCCTTTACCAACTGTGATTTCTTAATGGTTAATATTATCCTATAAGCGAAATTAATTGTAACAAAAATAGATTATATTTAAATGCAGACAATTCAGCTTTAAACCTACATTATAATAATATCTTATTTATAAGAAAATATAGAAAAAACACCAACTCAGACAAAATTCACTGGTCTTTTCCATTTCTCACGTGCTTTGCAGCCCTCGTCACACCGTTTATCGCAATTGATGTCGATAACCAAAGCAGGACTTATCGTTTTGATTGTTATCGCTCCGTTTTGCGCCAATTCGAATTTAAACACTGCGTCCTAAGCAGTGTCATCTATTGGATTAATAATTCAATACAAAATTATTTGCTATAGCTTTATTTTTGAATATTTAATTGTCGCACTTTATATAGTATATGAATTATATATAGGCATAAAGCAGCCAACTTCGCTTAGCGCAAGCGCGTTTTCAAACCTGGTTTGTCGTACTTTAAGTCGGCGATTTGTTCGCTTTTGTTTGATTCTGCGTCGAACCTTTGTGAGTTACGGACGTTTTCAAAGCAGTTTCGCGGCTTTTTTTGTTTTATTTCATTTTTGTTTTTGTGGCAACTTTTTGCCGAACTTCGGCCTCGTGCGTTAACGGAAAATCGACTTTTGGTGGCAGCCAAACCAAAATCAATTAGGTAAGTTTCAGCTTGCTGAAAGATAATTACTGCCTTGCAGCCACAAAAAAGAAACACAAATGAAAAAGAAACTGCGGCTCAAGAGCTCTGATATTATCTTGTGCAATTATAACGACCGTTGTTGAAACTCAACAATAACACTTAAACAGTGCAGTGGCAAGTGCTAATGTCAACAAGTAAACCAAAAACTGTTTGCCAGCGTACACTAACTTTATTGTATACCGCCATTGATCTTTTGCGTTTTAAGTAAACAAAATTTAATTTGTTTGCCAGCGTTGTGTTTCTTGTTACTGGTGCTGTCAAAGACCGCACGTTTTTAACGCCCCCAACGATTCCCTAAAGAAGATGATAAATAATGTTCTTACAACGTGTATGCTCAAAAAGCTATGCAAAATTATTTAGCCAAATTCGTCGCCTCAAGGGCCTTTTTTTTGGCAAAATCAACTTTGCTCAACCAAACTTCAAGCCAACTTCCATTTGTGGCTACCTATAGCTAGAAGCCAACAGTAATTAAAAAAAAAAAAAAAGGGAAGCTTTAACACAAAGAAAATTATGATGAGGCCATTTTTGGGTATAAGCGTAATTAAGCTACACAGCTGAATTTCTTTGCCGTTAATTATGGCTAAGACCAGAAAAACGGCTGCTGATGGACAACTTTGATGGCATTTCGAAAAGGTTTCCCCAAAACGAAACCCAAACGAAGTTTACGACTTATTGAAGTCGTTGCGGATCGTCTATTGTCCACCGTTCAGTTGGCCCTCTTACGGTTTCAGTTTCTTAGTGCGCTGTAATGTGTTTATTAAAAATTATTATTGTACATTTTTGACGGCGGCGTCTTTATGAGCATGTGGAGCAATTGGACGGAGTATCTGTTGTAAACTAGTTATGAGCGCCAAAAAATATGAATATAAAGAAATAGACGTACATATATAAAAGATATTCGTATATACATACATATATCTATATATATATATATGTACATTTAAAAACGTGCCAACGATGAGTGCGCACATTACACAAGGCGCACAAGTGTGTTAAAAATGTTTATAAGTCGTTGAGTAGGTCGATCAGCTGGTCCGAACCTGCCTTGAAGGTCGAAGGCTGTAAAATGGGGAAACCGCTCAACGGGCGAATACCCAAACAAACAAAAGCCAGACATTGGGAATGCCAAAAAGGTGGTGGTGAAAATTAAGTAAAGTAAATCTATATATGTATATAAATGATGATCTAAAAAGATATCTTGTTCGAAGGCATGATCTTTTAATTAAATCGAAATTACCAAAGTTCAGCAATTGACATTGAAAGATCGCTCGTTAATCCCTTATAATTAGCGCCTTAAGACCAGCATTTTACACTGCAACAAAATCGGTTTGAGAAGATTTGTATCGTTAGATTTTCTGAAAGCGTGCGCTCAACAAATGTTAATTTCATTAGACTTTGCATACAAACGACGAAGGGCTCTTAAAAGCGATTTAGAGACAGACCTACGCCCGATGCTAAATAAACAAAAATTGGGTAACACGCAACGCATCTGGCCGGGCCCGTACTGCGAGCGGCCCTGAGACAAAAGCTCACGGCAATCAAATAGCCAACGCTTTTCCTTTTTCGACAAAAAAGAGAAGAAATAAAAAAAAAAAATAAATGCGACCTCAACGCCCAGTTACTGCAATTGTCTAACATCAGACAAAAATCAAATTTCAATCGGCCAAATATCGTTGTCAAGACGGAGAGGAAAACAAACATGTTTCCAAGCGGATGACGTCTCAAACACGAAACTGAAATCCCAACTTGTGCATCAACAAGATCATTAGGTGTAATATCCATCAACAGCAGCGGCCATAAGTGGGGCGGGGGGAATGCATTTTCAAGGTTCGAACTGGACTGCAAGGTGTTGTAGTCGTTGTTGTTGTCGTTGTTGTTGCTGGCTTGAGTGCCAGCTGGAAATGGGCGCCATGAAAATGCAAATTTTTGCCATGAGCAATGAGTTTCGACGTCTTTGTTTTCAATGAGCCTAATCATTAATGTTTACAGCTCAACAAATCAGTGAAATAAACAAAGTGAAATAGGCATGAAAAGGCAAAACCGCCAAGCAGCCCGATTGCAGACAACTAACCAACTAACCAACTGACTGAGTGGCTACACAACTGGCCAACTGGCTGGCCGAGTGACTAACTGGGATTACTCAACAGCAGCAGCACTAGCTTGAATCGCTACCTTCGATGGCTGTCGCTTGGTCTTGGAGCAGGCTAACAGCCTGGCCAAAAGGTTCGCCTGTCCGCTGCGCACTTTCGGTTTTCGAATAAAAAACTTGTTCGCTTCCATGCAGCAGCAGCCCGAAACCGATCAGATTGCATTCAGATTCGGTTTTGGGCCGTCTCTGCTGCTGCTGCTGCTGCTGCTAGCTGCTCTTAGTGTGTCGTTGTGTGGTCATTATATAATCCAGTTAATTTCTTTAACATTTTTTCGAGCCAGCTTTTTGTTGCTTTGCATCATTCGTCGCTCGGAGCTCGCGCTGCTCAGTCGTCCCGCGCGTCGCGTTCACAGCTGCTACGCCTGGATATATATACGCATTTCAGCTATAGCTCGACTATATATTCAAATTAAATTGAAAGTACAAATATATAAACGGCACAGGGGTTCAAATCCTGCCTACCAATTGTGTAAGTGTGTGCAGCGTTCACAATTAATTTTGATTTATTTTTTTTTGTGAGCCAAGTTATGGAAATGTTGCAAATGTGTTTTCGAAAGCAGTTATTTTTTTGTTTTTTATTTTATAAAAGATCTCGAGGTTAATCAAAATAAAAAAAAAAATTATTTTAAAGCTATTTAAAAGAAATAATACAAATATTCGTGCGCAAAACATTGAGAAATTTGAAATGAAAAACTGAAAAGTACTATCCAAAAGAAAATTAGCAAACTGCAGCCGACGTCTGTGTTGCATTATTATTAGCCTGGCCAGTTGAGCACACTCAAAGCCACGCAACCACAGTGGCAACAAGCACAGCAACAGCCACTTGACAAGCCCCGAGCGGCTAATAAACATGTCGAAACCCCAACAGAGCTCCCCCATGCATACAGCTGGAACTGGGGATCGGGCTGGGGCTCTGGCCAAAGCAGACGCGGTTTTTGGTGGGCGCCATTGCCTAATGGCGTTTTCGAAATCGCATTTTCAGCCAAAGAAAAATGCGAGAAAATGCAAATTTTGTATGAATCCGAAAATGCATTTACCTCTTAAATGTTGCACAAATATATATGTATGCGTACACCTCAAATCAAGCGAGCAAACATAAATCAATTAAATGGCACAGTATTTGCATTTGCCGAACCAATTGATTTGCATAGAAAACACGAAATAATCAAAAACCAAAAATCAAATAAAATAACAAGCATGAAGTCAACAAGTCAATTGATTTTTGTATTGTTTTGCTCTGTGTGCAGCTTATTGTCCGCTTTATTTAAATTTCAACAAAAATACAAGCTTAGCTTAGTGTCGGCAGGAATTAGCCGACCCAAAACTGGCTCAGGCGAACTCTCTGTCTGGCTTTCTATAGACACACATATGAAATGTTAAACGCCGCCGCCGCCGGAAAACGCTTATGCAACACGTTTAAAAACGAAGCGTAAGTCGAGTCGAAAACAAACCCGCAGCTCGACAAACAGTTGATCTCTTTCTGTTGGCCAACAAAGTCAGCTGCCTCGGCTGGCGGGCGAAGCGACTCAAGTCTGATCTGGGTGAAAGCTCTCTGGCGTGGAAAGCCACGGCTCGTAATTTCTCTATACTCTTGTTCTACTTGGCTTTGAGGAAGTTACAAAAAGTCATGTGGATACTCGACTCCATAATTGCTGGATAAATGACAGTAACTTTGTCAAAACTGAGCCAATTTTTATTATGTTTCATGGGTTGACCTGTAGATTGATTCTGCATTTAAATTTAGTTCGTTTTTGAAAATACATTTTATACCCTATTTTAAATATTAATTTTAATCGATAGCGGGTACCAAAATTAGTATGAAAAGCAACTTTAAAAGTTATTCTGAGGAGGTCGAGTTTTCTGTCAAAAATCATGCAAAAATGTACAAAAATTTAGACATAAGAAGTTCCCGAATCCATACTTTCTGGATTTCAAAGCCCCATAACTTTGTCAAAACTAAATCGATTTCCATGATCATTTTGTTCCTGCGTTGACCTGTAGATTGATTCTGCATTTAAATTTGGTTCGTATTTAAAAATAAACTGCTTGCCGTCCACACTGATATATTTGGCCTGATAGCTTGACCCGCTTTCAGTCGACAGTTTTTGAACTTGAACCAATTCGCAATTTTGCTTTTTTATACGTTTTTGCGCATCTATTGTGCGCTCAACACAACATTTGAATTTATTGTCCGGCCAGCAGCAGCAGCAGCAAAAAAGGTGGCAAGAAAATAATTTACATATGTAAAGATACATTTGAACTCGGCTGAATCACACGCAGATTTGTTGACTCTTTTCGGGGCAGTTTCTTTGCGGGCTTAAGTAATATGCGATTGTTTCTATCCATCTTTTTTTCCAATTTATCATTAGGCATAATTAGCAAATATTTGCAAATTAAAGCGCGTTGCGAATTTACCTTGAGCCGAGACCTTGAACTAATTTCTTGTGTGTTTGTTGTGAATGGCCACGAATTGTTATAGATTAAGCATTGTTTAGAGCAGATTGGCTGATTACGCTTGGCCGGGAGAGAGAGCGGGACAGAACATTGAGCATTTAAAGTGGTGCAATTAAAACCAATGCGCGTTATATCAATCAAAAATAAGATTTAATTAAAAACCAGTCAAAAGTTAAGTTAAGTTAATATGCTTTTTACTAGAGTGGCGTCTGCTTGCGAATAAAACATTTTTAATGTGGTTCTGAAAAGAGCAAATTAATAGACGGCTATTCCTTTCCCTTTCTCTACACACAGCCGCCAGATATCGCGCATACGCCACGTGGAGCAGCAGCCGAGGCCGAGCCACAGTGATAACAATGAAGGAGACCAAGGTACTGGAGGACGGCGAAGTCTCGCCGCTGTCCGAATCGCTGCTGAAGATCGCCAAGCGGGAGCTGCGCGAGGACAAGTGCACGCGGGATCAGAGTCTGGAGCAGTTGCGCAACTGGGTGCTGAAGAACGAGGATCTGCAGAACGTGCGCTGCGACGACACGTTCCTGTTGCGCTTCCTGCGCGCCAAGAAGTTCAGTGTGCCCATGGCGGAGCAGACGCTGCTCAAGTACCTGAACATACGGCGCACCTTCCCGCACATGGCCACCCGGCTGGACTTTCTGGAGCCGCGGCTGGGCGACCTCATCGAGCAGGGCTACATATTCGCGGCGCCCAAGCGGGACAAGCACGGCAGGCGTGTGGTGATCATCAATGCCAAAGGTTTGAATCCAAAGTTTCACACGAGCTGCGACCAGGCGAAGGCGCACTTTCTCACCTACGAGTGCCTGATGGAGGATCAGGAGACGCAAATAACGGGCCTCAGTCACGTGGGCGACTTTGCGGGCGTCACCACGTCGCACGTGACCAACTGGAATCCCACGGAATTCGCACGCATCTTCAAGTGGGGCGAACAGTCGCTGCCAATGCGCCACAAGGAGATCCATCTGATCAATGTGCCCTCCACGCTCAAATGGCTGATCGACTTTGTCAAGAATCGCGTCAGCTCGAAGATGAAAAACCGCCTCAACATCTACGGCAGCGACAAGGAGCTGATGAAGGGCATCGATGCCGACTGCCTGCCCCAGGAGATGGGCGGCACCATGCCCATGCGCGAGATGATTGAGCTGTGGAAGCAGGAGCTGGCCGCCAAGCGTGACCTGGTCCTGGCCCTGGATCAGAGCACGCTGCTCTCGGACCGCGGCATACAGCGGCGCAGCAGCTACAATTCCGAGAAGACCAGCACGGGCACCAATTTCGTCTCACAGATCGAGTCCATCGAGGGCAGCTTTCGGAAACTGGAGTTCGATTAGTTCGATTGGGCCCACCGCGGACGCCGTCGATGGGGTCGGCGTCCGCCGTAGAGTTTAAGCACTAGTAATAGGCACTATCCTTAACTTGTAAATGGCACACGCAGCGCTACGCTTTGCTGGCTCATCTTCCCGGCTGGCAGCAGCACGTTCGTTCCGCTGGGCTGGGAGCGGGCACTCGCTTCGCTTTTCGGTGGCACCCCGCTTTAATCCATCCTGCGCTTCTTTTGTAAACTATGTTCTTGTGTGGAGTACAATAAAATCGAGAGGAACTACCTGGACACAGGCACGCACACGCCTTTATTCCACTCGCCGCTGGCCCGCGTAGAGCGGCCAGAGCTCCAGCTGGCGCTGCAGCGCCTCCGCATCCCGTTCCCCGCGGCTCACGTTCCGCAGCGCATACAGCTGGTAGCTCGGCTGCAGCTTGAGGCGCCTCTGCGACTCCCAGAGCAGCGCCCGCGCCATCTCCAGCTGGCAGCGGCTCGGCAGCCGCTGGCTAAACTCGCCCACAAAGGCCAGCACCAGGGAGCTGGCCTGCGGCAGCGTCGCGAAGCTGCTCGCGTAGCGCCAGCCGCGCGCCTCGTACGTCTCGCAGTCGCCGCCCATGAGGAAGTTGAAGGGCAGCTCCAGCCCCAGCTGGCGGGCCTGCAAAAAACAGCCATCAATTGGTCAATTGGTTAATGTGCCCCCCCCGACTGTGACTCACCTGCAGGCCGTGCAGCAGACTCGCACAGTTCTCGCTGCACTCCCCGCTGCCCGTGTGCGTAATGAACACGTTCACCACGCCGCCCGCCTCCAGCTGCGCCTGGCCCTCCAGACGGGCGCTGCTCCATATATCGTGCCGTACCAGGTTCAGTTTGTAGCCGTTGTCCGGCAGAGCTGCAGCTGCAAGCGGACGAAGAGTGACTGAATTAGGCGGGGAGCCGAGGTGGGCGTAAGTTTAGCTTTAAAAGTAGCCTCTATCTCCGGGCTTGCCAGGAATCAAGGGTTTAATCTCAGCCAAACGATCGATTTATATTCTAAGATAATTTCTTACTATTGTCAACAATTTCTACACGCTAAAGTGGTCCGATATTGATATTATTTTGCAGATATATAGGGACTATCTGATACTGTAATTTGCCAATAGTGATCTAATATTGATATTACCTAGTCCAGTTTTGGAATAGCTTGGTAAGTAATTTTTGGACCGATTATTCCTAGAGTGATCCGATCTGCCGCAAAGATAAGCGAACCCGTGTAAAGTGTTATCAACACAGATTTCAAACTGGGACTGGTAAAGAAACAGACACACAGATGGCGTAAGCCTTATGGAGTGGGTGACAAACCTGGTGACACAGCTAATATAGCCTCAGCAAGGGACTATGCCCTACAGAGGCCGCCTAAGTTTATCATCACCGCTAAACTTCTTGCGCTGAAATGCAAACAGCTTAGCTGATTAGTTCCAATATCAACAGACTATTAATAGCTAACCCTAAAACACCAATAGAAACTTCCACCAGCGTGGTTCTATGACGTATCCGTGTTTGCTGCCCTCGGAAGTGCCTAGACCCATTTGTAAAAGGCAGGAAATCACTTCTGGAACTCGTATTGTATTCGTATTTATTTACTTGCACAAAGCTAATTGATTCAATCAAACAGAAGAGTCTCTCAGGGGCATGACTTACTTTGTCTCCAGAGCAGATATGTGGCCAGCACCAGGCCGACGATGAACATCAAGAGCAGCCCAATGATGCGCCAATTGAGGCAGTCTTTTGTGTAGATCGCCGGCCCAGCGGCGCCCAAGCTCTCCCCAGCTGAGTCCGGGGATGAAGTGGCTCGCGTCAGCAGCGGAGTGCGCTCGTTGGGCTCAACGCAAATCTCGGTGGTGCTGGGTTGGCTGTCACAGGATGGGGATGCTGATGTGTAGCTGGTCTCGAGGCCGCCGCCGCCCATAGTCGCATGTACTGGTTTTTGCAAAATATTAAGCAAATAACATGTGTTTTATTTCTGCTGCCTATGATAAAAACTCGCGCGACGATAAGCAAAAGTGGCACAATTTGCTCCACATTCGGAGCTGGGCCGCTGCACGGAGTCGACTGTACCGATCTTGGCTATCTTATCGTCTCATTTGCATTTGGCCATCACCTACCCACGTTCTGAGCGATTTCCATTTTCCAAAACACTCTACAATAAGAACAACAATAGCAGCAGCCTTAACTTAACCACCTCGACGCCTCTTTTTTAAATGCGCCGCTTAGCGCTGGTTCGCACTGGAATTCGTCGGTTGATCGGAATGGATGCGCGCAGTTTTCACGATTGCCGCAAAGCCGCGACGAGCGCAGCTGCTGCGGTCGAGCCGACAAGCCTACTGAGGCATCGGCTGCAGCCGCAGCCCGCATGACGTCGCATTACAGCTGTTTTTGTAGTACATTATGTACTATATGCTTATAGATTATACAGATGCAGTTTGCGTGTAGTTGCGTTGATTGCATCAGCTGCTGGCGGCAAGGGCTTTCATCATGATGAGCTTGCGGCACTGATTGTATTATCTTTACGTATAACATGTTTGGTTTACAGTTTATTTACTTTCTTGCACTGTCTTTAATTTCTATTCTAATAACAATCACTATTTTTTACACACAACAAATTTTGCTTAATTATTTGTACAGTGCTTTTCTTGAACAATAACTAAAACCCGTTTAACTTAAGACTTCTTGGCATTAAATACTAAAAACATGAATACGTTGTCTCATTTAATGCTGGCGCGAGTTAATAGCTGCCGAAAAAAAAAAAAAAACGAAACATTCATAGACATTCATTGCGGACTTTGAACCACTTTAAAATTTAACTAGGGCAAACGAAACACTCGAAATTCTAAAAGAAATGCATGCGCAATGGCATTCAACAAAACTTAAATGCCAAATACTTGAGTCAAGTTCAAGATTACGCGCCGTATTGCTGCTGACTGTAGTCAGGCTGTAGGCTGTGGGCTGATCGCGGATTGCTACGTCTACTTGTAAGATCGCCAAATCTGCCAGGCACACAATGCTGCCGATAAAAACGTGATGCCGCGATGCAAGTATTTGGTTTGAGTATTGGGCGCATAGCCCAGGATCACAGGCGAGGATACATCTGTGAGCGGCAGCTTGTTTAATGCGACTTCATTGTTTTCCTCCACCTGCAATGCACAATACAACCAAAATTATTAACATTCGAAGGACCAAAACGCACCAACTGCATTAGATACCTGATACTGGCAGCAGGGATCATAGTTCCACGACACTGTGTACAATCCAGTGCAGAACAGTGACATCGCACAGACGGGAGCCGCAATAACTGGACGGTCGTACCACAACAAACTAGATATCAGGGACACAACTCCAGTGGCCACAGCAGTTTTGTGTAGGCAATTGCCCACCCATATCCAGCGACCTAGACAAGATATTATTGACCATTATTCGAATCTTGGGGAATGGAACTGTTGTCCGCTTACCGGTTTCATCGCCCAAACGTGGTGGCTCAATGATTATAAAGTCTACCTTGGCTTCAAGCGCCTTATCCAGCTCTGCTTCAAAGCGTTCGTGCGCATTTGAACTATCATAGACTTCACGTATAACATGAAATGTTGGCTGCTTGCCTGTGCTGTAAAAATCAAGTATTTGAGCATTTATATATTAGGTAAACGTCTATTGCATTTCTTAGTACACATTTTAACAAAGATTATTCAAATATTAAACGTTACCGGTATTCGATTGTGTTCAATTGGTATTTTTGTTCTTTGGCGTGCGGTCACACTCGCACTCAGTTGTGCATACATATGTATTGCAATACAACGACATACTTATACACAGATCGAAACCGCATCGCAAATTGCATAACTTTGCTGCGTTTGCGACTATATTTTTGAAGCGCTCTTTGTTGCTTTTACCTGTTTTTATTGGTCTCGAATATTTACCTATCAATGCTTTTGCCAAGCATTCTGCTGCATTTGTTTTTAAGACTATAACTACGCGTTGTTTTTATGTGCTAAACGATACGATAATATTTGCCATCGGTAAAATCGAAACACGTCTGTCGTAATCGACCCACCGCCTCTACCAATCGAAGTGGCATCACCAATCATATGGCAACGCCAATATGAATCTAATTTGAAGCACTTGCACTTTAATGCAAGGTAAATTTATGATCAATTTATACGCTGTATATTAACTTATTGGAAATCTTGTTCAGCATTAAATCAAAGACCCTTAACTGATTTATTGCATTTCGTAATGATTCAAATAATTTGACACGTATAAACTGAGCTTCAGCTCCTCGTGCAAACGAACTTGTTCACAACCTAGTTCCTAGTTCGAATTGTTCAACTACAATATAAGAAAAACAATTCAATAAAACAGAGGAAACAACATGGATAAGCAACGTTTGCCGCTGCCAGAGATGAACGATGACAAGCACAGGCGCAAACAGGTGGGTAAGCGGCAACAGCAGAGATCCACAATGCTTTCGCACGCCCCAACGATGTTCCAAAATCCCCACATAATAAATCTCTTTGTTGTCGCAGTTTAATGTGCACATCGACAGCAACCGATTTCGACCGCCCAAATACAAAACTCGGTACATTGCCGTCGAAAACAACAATTTGAATCGCAGTCACTCGTCCGGCAACTTCAGCGCGAACAACTCACAAATTGCGCACGCGATCTCGTTTCGCGGCGGATCAGAGTGCTTAGATGCCGGCTTATTGCCAGCGTCACCAAGTGTCGCTGCCTCGGTCACGTCCATGTCCTGCAATGAGAGCCACTTCGAGCAGTGTTTCGAGCGGCTGGCCAAGCTGGGCGAGGGCTCCTTTGGAGAGGTGTTCCAGGTCCGAGATCGCTCCGACAGCCGGCTGTATGCGGTGAAAATCTCCAAGCAATTGTTTCGCGGCGAACAGTATCGGGCGGAGCGTCTGGAGGAGGTGCGTCGCTACGAGGAGTTCTCCGGTCACGAGAACTGCATCCGCTTCATACGTGCCTGGGAGCAGTACGATCGCCTGTTTATGCAAATGGAGCTGTGCCGCGAGAGCCTGGAGCAGTATTTGTATCGGTGTCGACACATTCCCGAGGAGCGCATCTGGCATATATTGCTGGACCTGCTGCGCGGCTTAAAGTCGCTGCACGATCGCAATCTCATCCATTTAGATATTAAGCTGGATAATGTACTGATCGACGACGATGACACGTGCAAGCTGGCGGACTTTGGGCTGGTCATCGATGTCGACAAGGCGAACAACCACCAGGCAACGGAGGGCGATTCCCGCTACATGGCGCCCGAAATACTCCAAGGTCAATTCTCAAGGGCCGCCGACATATTCAGCCTGGGCATTGCCATGCTGGAGCTGGCCTGTTCTATGGACTTGCCTTCGAATGGACCGCTCTGGCATGAGCTGCGTCAGGGCAAATTGCCCGAGGAGTTTATAAACAGTAAGCAATTGAATCCAGATAACCAGTGCATGGTGCAACCAATTAACAATCTCTGCTTGCAGCAATTTCCGTGGAACTGCAGCAGGTCATTAAGTGCATGATGTCACCAGAGCCGCGACAACGGCCAACGGCGGAGCAGCTTCTAACGCATCCCCGGCTCTTAAGAATGCAGAAGGAGGAGAAAACCATGGTCACATTAAAGCTGCTGGTAGGTTACTCCGTCAATAAGTCACTCCAAGCAATTCCTAATCAGCACATTCTTCCAGTCAAAGTGTTTTCGCCGCTCGCGTCGCGCATTGTGGATAAAAATGTGCAATCTCAAAACGGCTGCGTACCGTTGCCTATTCTATATACTGGAAATATTGCACTTGCACAAACCCCTGACGACATTGCGCTCGGCTACGCAGAATGGAAAAGTTGCAGCAGCGCCGGCATCGCCAACGGCATCCGTTTCTGGTGTGCCGCGAGTGGAGTTTCAGCTAGTGGGCTCCACACCCATCGGGAATCGAGATTGTTATGTCTCCGACTTTCTATTGGCCATGGATACCTCGGGGCTGTCGCAGCAGGGCACACCACCAAGCGGCGGTCGAGAGAATGTGGTCAATTCGACGCCACTGAATCATAATCACGTTCAGTCAAATCGGCAAAGAAAGCAAGTAGCCCCATTCTGACCTACAAATGACAACCATTTAACAATGTTCCTTTCCAGTTCTCGTTTAGCACATAAAGCACAAGCAGACAATAGTAATTTACTGGGTATACCGGCCAGTGGCTCGCGTGCCAATGCTTCCGTACCCAAAGTATTGGACACATCTTCGTTTCGGCGTAAAAAATTGTTTTCGATGGACAGCGATGAGGAGTAGGCTGCCATGGCAGGCATTTATTGGTACGAACAATATATATATCAGTTAGAAAACCCATACATATGGCAACAAAATATATCGTTATATACATATTTAGAGTTAAGTTGAAGTTTCGTGGATATCCCTAGATATAAGGCCCAACGATTGTGTAATGTTAACGCTTCTTTAGAAGAACTTGTTGTTAAAAGAACTTTGTTTTTATAAAGTAATCCGAATTGTAAAAGATAAATAATATAAGCATGTGATATATATACGAAATGCGATTTGAAAAAGCCAAAATTATAAAATAAAAAAAAAATTTACCGTAAAATTCCAATTCAATTGCAATAAATAATAAACTTATAACGAACGAGCACTGAATATAGACAATAAATAAACTACATTTCGAATTGTTTTTGAATTTTTGCGATTTCAATGCAGCAATTTAACATTGTGTTAACACTGACACCAATTTCACATTGCCTTAACATTAACAGTAATCAGGCAGATCGCAGACAACAGTCTGCTTATTTCAACATTTAGTTTACAGAATAGCAACTTTGCGTTAACGGGAGCTTAACATTGCGTTTAGTAGCCAACATGCGTTCTGGCAAAACGTAAACAACGAGGTTTCTCATAAATACTAAGTTAAAATGGCTCGCACCAAGAAGGCAAAAGTGGAAGTTGTGTTTGATCCACAAAAGCGCAAGTGAGTAACTCAGCATATATGCCGTAGCAGCTCTAATAGCTCGCCCAATCCCACAGAGAATTTCTGACTGGCTTTCGCAAGCGAAAAAACGAGCGACGCTCACGCGCAAAGGCGCAATTGGACCGCAGTCTCAAGGAGGAACACAAACGCATCCGGCAGGAGGTAAAAGATGGCTTCAAGCATCTGAAGAAATCATACGAACCACTGCGCGAGCTCACCGAGGAGGACAAGTTGGAAGGCGCACAACAAGAGGCCTATGAAGATGACGAGGTCCAAGTGAAAATCGTGGAACTGACCACAAATGAATTGACTGCGCAACGCAACATGCTGGGCGCCAACATAGCCGAGGACAGCGAGGAAGAGGACGAGACGCAGGCGCAGAGCGAGGACGAGGAGAAGCAAACGAATGTTATACCTGGCATGGACTACGATGTGAATGCGTCTCGCAAACGCAAAGCGGACACAGACGACGAGGAGGCGGAAACGAACGCGCATGCGGCAGATGTCGATATCAAGAGCAAAAAGGAACTGGACAAGCTGATGAAGACCAAGACGTTGAAGAAAATCAAAAAGAGCAAACTGTTCAAAACGAAAGAACGCATCGACAACAAGCTCAACCAGAAGAAGGCGAAACGTGACCGCTACAGGACCATCAAGAGCGTGCCCAAGCATCAGCGCAAGAAGCTCAAGCAGGGCCACCCGCCCGGCGGACAGACGCGCTACCGCAAGGGCCGCCTGATGAACAAGAAGGAGATGCGACGCAAGCGAGGCGGTGGCGGCGGCGATTAGCGTTTGCCAGAAGACGTCGATATTTGAATTTCGCATATATGAGTTATGTTCTTTAGGTTTGTTTCACGGTTTATTTACTATTACACTAGTTGATCGAAATAAACTGAATATATAATTTTGCTAATTCGCCGGCGCCGGCCGTTTTCTTGCACATTTAATTGTTGTTCATATTCCATAATATATGTATATATGTATATATATATGTTTGTGTGTGTTTATGTCTAGTATATCCAACATGTTTTATTTTTTGGGTTATATTAACACTAGCAATCGATTATTGCCGCAGCCGCAGCTTAGTTATGCTATAAATAAAATTGGCGCTCAAATGAAATGTTTGTTCGCCATTTAACTTAGATCGACGTTTAATCTACTCTCTCATGGTTTTAATATATAATATGTACAGAATCTTTTCTCGTTAGTTTCCTTAAAAAATATTGTTTCCGTTTTTTGCTTTATTTGCATTTCTTATGTTGTTTGCATTTCTAATTTCTATGTGTTACGTGTTTGTTTGTTGTATTTCTCCTTTTCTTGTTTGGTTTCTAAGCATATTCTTCTTTTTTTTGCTCTCTTTTTTTATGGGGTAGTAGCATTTTTTGAAAATGTATACATCCCAGTGACAATTTGTTTAAATCATGTAAAAAAAAAAACACAATAAATAAAATGCCAAACACGCTTACAACTTAAACTTAAAATGTGGTGGATTATTGGAGGGGGTATCGAGGGGGGAGGGGGAGCGCAACAATAATGCTCTAGCTTATAGCTTACATGTCCTAGTCCTAATATATTCATCAGCAGTTAAAAAATGTTTACAAAACTCATGTAAAATCCAAGCGAGCCCAGTTGCCAGTTGCTGGCCAACAACAACGAACGCAACGAGCTCTCTCATCAAAGGGCTGACAACGAGACAGTCCTCAGCATCCAGTTAGGATTGCTGTTGTTGCTGCTGCTGATGCTGGCCCGCAGTCTGATTGTGGCGACGCGCGAAGCTGCTGCCAGCGGCTATGTGGCGCTGCAAGGCCCGCTGCTGCTGGAATTTGGCGTTGCCGGCAAATCGATTGTATTTGAATCTGCTGCGCTGCTGAAAGTTGGCGCGATAATTCTGATGATAGAAGCGGGAGAAGCTGCCAGACTTGTTGTTGTTGTTGTTGTTGTTGTGCCAGCGCCTCTGGGTCTCATATTCCTGAAACGGATTGTAGCCGGGTGTAATGATATTACACTTGACCGGCGGCGCCGGCTTAAACTTGCGCTGACGTCCACGATCCATTTCGTTCTCCTCATCATCCTCCTCATCCCGCTTGCGCTGCTCACGCGCCTCCGCCAGCAGCTGTGGAAATGGAATGTGCAAATAGATGTTCACGTTAATACATTTCAGTTTCAGACGCACTCTATCGGCTTGGCTCTTGGCTGGGTGGGTGGGTGGTTGGTAATGAAGCTTATGCTGATGAGTTAACGAGCACATTTTGCATGCGATTTATAAGTTAGAGCTGGAATCTGTGAAGCTAACTAAAGCATATGACAAGAACAAATTTTATTATTTCTTTTTTTTTTTTTTTAAGTATGTTTTGGCAGTTAGATAACAAATATGAATTAGCTAGCCATAGATAGTTTTCCAGCTCTAGCGTCTAACAGTTAATTTGGCAAAACGGTAACGGGCACGGTTGAATTTATGATGACAACGAGAATCAAACTGGCAGTCAAATCATAAGCTTCATTTGATTGGATACAAAGTACTACAACAGCAGTGTTTACCTATTTGGGCACTAGGATTTCGATGGCGTTCTTTAGACGGGATTTTTGGAGAGAGGGCGCATTGAAGTGTCCACACGCTGCATGGAGACTTCAACGCAATCACAGTTTGAGGCAAATTGAGGGGAAATTTAGATATGCTGCAAGTAGTTGCAGCAGCGGCTAAAACAACAGATCGTCTGCAGCCGTCGAGTTGTTGTTGCCGTTGCAGCTACTGTTACTGTTATTGTTACTGTTATTGTGACTGTTACTGTTACTGTTACTGTTACTTCTGCTGTTGACGTCGCTATGCCCATCCGCATCGCCGTAACCAGCTATCCGTTTCGCACAAACCAAATCAAAAGTCTATATGAATATGGGGAATAATGTGGAAACAAATGCAAAAGAATTACAAAACAATTTTCGAAAGAAATGGAAATTAAACAACACAATCCAACATGCTATGAATAGTATATACAACACATACGGTTAATAACAACATAAAATTAGTTAGTCGGAAAACAGCCAGATAGCCGACAAAAAATGCGTACAATTTTATATACTAAATGCGTTGTTCTCATTGCTCTTCAATCTGCTTACAATATTCGGAATTGCATATGTCATATTTGTTTTTTATAAGCATATTTCCTTACTCACTTTTATTTAACCCTGGACCATCATCCGTGCGATATATTTTTCAAGCTTTATCATGTTTAATAAAAATAATAAAAGAGGGGGCTCTAGTCAATAGCGCCCGGCTAGCTCGAGTCGTGTTTTTTCATAAATTTAAAGCCCATTACATTCATACATACATGCACAAATTCACACGTACAGACACACGCACGCCGCACGCTGTGCACATTGCTCAGCAGCTCACGAGAACAAATTGTACCCAATTTGGTGTGTATAACTCGTATAGTTTCTAAAATATGCTCAAAAACCGGGTCAAGAGACCGATAATTTTCGATAAGAAAACAAGACAACTTGAAATAAACTTGATCTGAGTATACACGAACTTAAAAAGATCACTTTCAGATTTTTAGCTTTAGTAGTCTCTGAAATCGACGCTTTCATACAGACGGACGGACGGACGGACAAATATGGCGATATCGACTCGGCTATTGATGCTGACCAAGAATATATATACTTTATGGGTTCGGAGATGCCTCCTTCTGCCTGTTACATTCATTTGCATAAAGCGATTAAACCCTTTTTTTACGCTTTTGTAATGGGTTCAGGGCGTACAAAATATATATTTCTATAAATTTACATTTAAAATGAACTAAACAAAAATAATTTCATTTCAGGATTTGTTCAATGCGCATTCAAAATAAGTCGCGGTCGAAAAGCCAAAGGATGAAGTTAATGTAAAAGATAAAAAAGGGATGACGGTTCCAGGATTAAGCTGCTTTCTTATTTTGCTTCCATCTCTGAGGCAGTGAGAACGTCGCATTTTGATTAAACATCAAGAACGTGCCATGATCCATAAATCTTAATCTCTGCTTAACCTACCTCCTTGTCCAGCTCTGACGGCTTGCCGTTCCAGCTGAGCACCGTGGTGCCAAAGCCACGATGGGTCTGCTTCAGCAGCTCGGCGACGGCTGTGCCATTGGCCACAGCTTCACTCTGGTAGCCATTGCCGATGCGTGGCGTCTGCGGCGTCTGTGGGGGCTTGGCGGTGCCATTGAGCAGCTTCTGGCGCTTGGCTCCTGGCGTTGCACTGCCATCAGCTTCTGTGGCCGCTTTGTTGGCGGCGAATGGATTCTTGAGGTTCTTGGACGCTGCGCCTGTTTGTGGATCTCCCGCAAGAACCTCTTCATCTGCACCATTGTCAGCAACCGCATCCGCACCCGCACCCGCACCCGCACCCGCAGTCGCACCCGCAACCGCCTCATCCTCATCGTTATCGTCGCTGCGCGTGATTTGCCAAATACCAGTTTTGGACTTAATCACCGCTGGCGATGGCGGCGTCTTTGGCGATGCCGGCGTTTTGCCATTTTGTGACTGCCAACCGTTGCTGACCGCGGCCCCCGAGCCGACCTTTGTGACCTGCTGCTTGACATGCTCCTCCACAACCACATCCACATCCATGCTGCCAGCGCCAGTTGCTGTGATTTTGTATTTGTTTTTATAGTGGTTTAGACTTTTGAATATCTCGTCTATGGCATCAGTCTTTTGTTTGCTACTGTTAACATTACCCGACGAGGCATTTGAGGCGGACTTGGTGCTGCTGCTGCAGATGATGCTGCCTGTGTTGGGCACACTGCCATTGGTCTTGGCGTGTCCATTGCGCAGCAGTGTTGACGATGGCGACGGCGGCGGTGCCTCTCCCTCTGATTCACTGGAATCGGCGCCACTGCGTCGCTTGCGCGGATTCGCTGCTGCCAGTTGTTGCGGCGGCAACTGAGGCAACTGCTGCTGCGGCTGCTGCTGCTGCTCCTGCTCCTGCTGCTGCGGCTGCGGTTCCTCCTCCTCGGAGGCGGACTCGTACGGCACCAGGCTCTTGAGTGGCATCTTTGGCTTCGCCTTGGCAGTTTGTGCAGCGCTGTCGCTGTCCTCATCATCGCCGGCAAACATCTTGGGCATGCTGGGCAGCTGTGGCGCTGTGTTGGCTTTAACAGTATCATCATCGCTGTCCTCATCGTCGGATGATGTTGGCAGAATATGTTGTTGCTGGTGTTGGCTAGCGCTGGCTAGACTGTTGTTGCAGGAACTCTTGTTGGCAATTGCAATTGCATTTGCAGTTACATTTGCATTTGCATTTGCATTTGCATTTGGACTGGCAGCTGCAGCTGCAGCAGCAGCAGCAGCAGCAGTCTCTCCCTTATGCAATGCCCCAGCCAGAGAAGACTCCTGAAGTTTACTGGCCCCCAATAGGTGACCGTTTTGCAGCTGTTGCTGCTGCTGCTGTTGGGGCTGTTGCAGCTGCTGCGGCTGTTGCGGCTGCTGCGGCTGTTGCTGCTGTTGCTGCTGCTGCTGCTGCTGCTGCTGCTGTTGTTGTGGCTGCTGTGGCTGTGGCGGCTGCTTCTGTGGCGTCGCCTTGAACTGAATGGCCGTCTTTGGAACACCGCCGAGCGTATGTCCATTGCTGTTGGCGTAGCCATTCGGCAGCTGGGGGCCGATGAAACGCGGAGAGAGCGCGGACGCGGATGTTGAAGTTGCCGTCGCTACCAAGGCCACGGTAGCCGCTGCCGGGCTATGCTGTCCATTGGTCAGACGCAGTCCGTTCAATTTGGGCGCAGCAGTGGCGCCGATGTTGCCGCTGCTGGCGATGCCGCAGCTGGGCACGTCCAGCTCATAGAACATGATGTAGGCGTTCGTGTTGCAGACACTCTGCATGGCAATGGGCCGCACATAGCTGTCATCAAAGTTGTAGTAGCTGCCCGCCTCGGTCAGGCCGATGGCCGTGTAATGGCCGCAATGCTGCGAGACGCCCAGATGTGTGACCATCGACACCAGGCGATAGCTTAAAGGCTGCGCAGCGGCCGTCGGGCTGCGCGCTGCAAAGCGGCTGAGGTCAATGCGTGGCTTAAAGCTAATCTGTTTGGTCAGCTTGTTGCCCATCATCGAGAAGCGCTTCAGTTGTATGCAGAGCGTAATTGGAGCACGCTCCAGGCTAAACTGTTTGGTGGCGGAGACCTGCAAAACATAAAGCCATTGTATAAATTCGCAATTCACATAAGGGTTTAACAATACACTTAGAGCGTTAAGCTTGATTGTATTGCTGGAATTCAATTAAAGCTTACAAGCGCCTTTTTAACTGGCTTAAAGGTGTCAAAGCTTTAAGGAAGTTAACATCAAACTTTAATATCTACATTTATTAAGAAGTTACCCATTCAAATCATAGATAAGTTAAGCAAAAGACTTAACTAACAGCAAGAAATATATTAATCAAAAGCTTTCGACGACCTTTAATGTTTTAACTAGCTTTTGTAGTTGTTTCGAGACAACCAACCAGTGAAAAGTATATCTACCTTAATAAGAAAAAATGTAACTAACCACCTACATACTATTGATTTTATTGCCGCGCAAAAGCTTTTTGGTTAATTGCCTTTAAGTGCATTTCTCCAAGCTTTTTGGTGACTCCCACCAACAACTCACCTTTTTCTTGCAGCCCTCGCACTTGTAGCCCATGTCCTCGAGACGCTCACGCGAAAAGTAACCGTCGAAGGCCTCCTCCAGGGTGTCCGCCTTGCGTATGTCCAGCAACAAATCTTGGAAATGTTGAAACGTAATCGAGACGTGGTTGCAGCTCAGGCAGCGCACCTCGCTGCGCAGATAGCCGCCAAAGATTTGATTTAGCGGCGTTGTCTCCTTCACCAGCTGATCGAGCTCCTTGTAGTTGCGAAAGCGCATCAGATAGGCCTTCTCCATGGCCTCGACAAGAAAGCGGAGGAACTCGTGGGCATCCTCCTGTCGCCCGACGACCATGTGCTTGCAGATTTGCCTGAGCTTGGTGTAGATGAGAAACGGTCGCACCGCCGTCTGTGTGGACTGTGTGGTTTGCAGGGTTTTGGCCATTGCACAGATGATGCAGCCGCCGCCGCCGCCGCCGGCGCCGCCACCGCAAGATTCGCTAACGTTGCAGTTATCCATGTGCGATGTCTCCGAGACGAGCCAATTGGCCAGCGCCGGTATGTGAAAGAGCGCCTGCAGCGTCGAGTTGAGGTAACAAGTGTTGCCCACGTTGAGCAAGCCCGTCCCCACCTGCCACTTGCGATCCGATTGCTTCCAGCCGATGCGAATGTTCTCGCGCTGGTAGAGCACCCGCTTCGGCTTGGGCAGCTCATTGGGACCCGCACTGGAATTCTGATTGGATTGATCCACTGTCTGTTTGCGATTGCCATTCACAGCTCCGCCGCTGCCGTTCACGTTATTATTGTCTGCGAATGGAACAGCAAATTTGCGCCTGGGCATTAGCACATGTCGAAAGAGGCGCCCCAGCAGCAGAAGGCTGGGCAGCAACAGCAATTTATAGAACAGCCACAGTACGTAGCTGCTGTCCGCAATTATCACTGGCATGGTTCAAATACATTAGAGGAGTCCCAAGTTGTTGCACAAAAATTGGCTTGAATACTAAAATTAAAAACGAATATGACGGACACAGATAGTGCCAGTGGCAGCTAAAACAGCAGCGAGCGCCAGTCACACAAGGCACACACACGCACAGCTATGTGTGTAAATATATATATACATGTGTCACCTGTGCCTTTGTGTGTTTCAGTGTTGTGTTGATAACAGCGAGCGTTTCGTTGCCGTACTCGTTGCGTTTACACAAAAAAAAAAAAAAAAAAAAAAAAGAAGAAAAGAAACAGTGCGACCAGCCAGCACTCTGCGCCATTATCTATTGTCGTCTCGTTCTGGCGCATGCAAATTGCAAGCGATACGTTCAATTTAAGTGTTGCCAACTGAATTTTGACTGCTCGCTGTGCAAATGGCACAACTTTTGCGCGGTCTAACAGTGACTGTTTTTGTTGTTGTAGCTGTCATGTTATTGTTGTTGCTGTTGCTTCTGCTTCTGCTTCTGCTGCTGGCGCGACAACATTGGCCCAACCAGGAGTCTTTGACCATTTCTCTGCATTGTCTTGCGCCTTTGTTTTACTTCCTGCTTTGTGCACAAGGCGCAATGCGTGCGTGTGCGTGTGCGTGTGTGTGTACATATGAATCACATACATTCGCCAGTGCTCTTTTATATGCCCATTCACAACACACAGCTAAATGCGCCGCAACATTCGCTAAAAATCGAAGAAATGAAGAAGAAAAAAATGCGGTTTCCAAATACAATTTTCAGCACCAACTTTTAGGCACTTAAAGTGTGTGCGAGTGAGCGAGCAAGCGAATCTGTACGTGAATGAGAGAGAGGGCGACCGCGTGTAAAATGTTTGCCGCACGTTTTTTTTTTTTTTTGCTTCTTTCTGTTTCTTCTGTGTGCAATGTGATTCAGAAGTAGACAGTAGTAAAAATTTGTAGTGGCATCGCTGCCGTCGTCGCTGCTGCGGTCGGCGTCGCTGCCTGTCCAACTTACTCTTTACGATCGTATACTTGTTTTGCTTGCTATGCCTATTCTCTGCATTCTGTTTATATGCGACCACCATGTACACCACCCAAGCGCACACGCACACACGGACAAGCACATACCCAGCTACTGAGACCTCAACATCTCTGTTCATAAATGTTGCGACCAAGCAACTGTTTCGGATTGCCCACACGTGATTTGGTCCCAAATTTAGCAAAATAAATATGAAGCGCAAATGTAAACAGCAGCATACACATCTTTATGTAATTGCTATGTGGACACACATACAGACACGCATGGCCAAGGAAGGCGCCTGGGAAAATGTTGCGCCAAATATCACTCAAAATTAACAAAACAAAAGAAAAAGCCGATGACGATAACCGATAACCACTTACCATGTCCATTGGAGCCCACAATTTTTGGAGTAGTGTTGCCGTTTATTTTGTTGTTGCCGAAACTGCCGTTGGTGGCGCCATTGTTCTCCGGCTTTATGACCACGTATTTTGATTTAAGCTTCGCCAGCACCGAGTCATGGTAATTCTCTACCTCCTCGTAGTCGATTTTGGCAAGCAAGACACGCTTGGCATTTGCCACAATCTGACTCTGCAAGTTATCCGTGGACGAAGCCTCACCGGTTTTGGCCTCATCAGAACCGGAACCGGATCGCCCAGCTGCGGCAGCAACGCAGCCGCCGCCGCCGCCGCTGCCGCTGCCGCCTCCGCTGACGCCGCTGCCGACGTTAACGCCAAGCGATTCCCGCAGCGCAGCGTTGACGACATTTGCCGTTTCGCACACGGCCAACGAAACGGGCATGGCGCTCGCAGTGGTGGGCGTTTGTGGTGGAATTTTGAAGGATTTTCCGTTGCCTCCCTCTTGGACAATACACACACTCGCAACTGATAATGGACGTGAAGTTGGGCGGGGTTGTGGGTGAGGCGATAGCGCGTAGAATTATATCAGTTGTATATATATATATCAGTAGGGCGGTGGGGAACGGAGACGGTGGCGCGAAAAGGAAATGAAAGCATTCGACTGGGCTACTATTGCTGTTGTTGTTGTGAAGTAGGCGGGCGTGTTGCGCGGACTCGAAACCAGACACACACACACACACACGCACACGCACATACACACACACGCGCACGCTACGCTTACAGCTAGCTGTTGTACATTTGCGCAATCTTCAGAATCCTCTGCCCGGTCGCATTCACGTTTTTCAATTGTTACCGCCGTCCGTTCAGCGACCGCTTTTCGTCCTTCAATAACACGCTGAACGTTCGTTGCCCGCGCGACAATTACTGCAGCTTATTGTTCTTTTTTTTCTTTTAGTTTCTTCAGTTTTTCGTTTCACTGCTTTCGGCCAACACACCAGCCACAACCGACGCACGCACACTAACACAATTGCACACGCTTTTTTCGCTTTATGCTACTGGCTCCGCGATTCGGTTTTAATGTGCGGGACAAGTTGGATACTTTGCCTGCTTGGAAACACGAAAACGGCGGTCGTATTTTATTTGCAAATTATTCATTACGCTTAACTCGTTTGCGTTTGCATATTTTGCGAGCAAATATTTGATTTAGGAAAATAATGACAATTTCTTCCCTCGTGTTTCTTCCGACTGTCGATTCTCTTTTGCATCTCTTTTCGCTTAACGAGACTGCCCACTTTGCACAGCAGTTGGCAGCCCAACGTTATGTTGGCCGCACGCAACTTTGCGTCTCACATGAAGTTGACTGCTGCTCACCTGAATTGTTTGGTAATTTTTTCCTTACCGATGACAGTCACTCTGCAAGACAAGTGCAGCAGATGTAAACGCATAAACATTTGCGCTCGTTGGTAGTGGGAGAAATAAATAAAGCAAACGCGTATAAAATAAAAGTCAGTGCACCAAAATGGCTTCATTCTTCAATGTGGGCGCTCTGGGCAATGTTTTCTCGACGCCCATTGGACAGCGCATCGGTGAGTATGAATGGCAAACTAGCGGACAGACCAATCTGTGTGTTTGTGTGAGATTGTGTGTGTAGGTGTAATATACATTATTAAATTGTATCACCATTCAAATGTTCATATGTTTATGTGGTTGTGTTTATGTTTTTTTTTTTTTTGCGCACTTGCAATGCGCTTTGAATGTGCCACGATTAAGGCGGAAGCTCAATGCAAAGCAGAGCCAACGGAAAATTGAATTTTCCCAACTTTCTTTTGGGCGTTTGTCGTTTTCTTATTGTATGTGACAAACACACATACACATACGCGCGCGCAGTCACCACCCGCATCGCTTACCACAAAGCTAGATTTGTTGTTGCCATCTGATTACTATGACAAAAAAAACCGCTATCACGCCAGTTCACCCCCGCCCCCGCAACATTTTTGTGCCTCAATTTCAGTTCTAGTCAGTGGTGTTGCCAATTGCTTGATAAGATTACAGCTACACAAAGTACACATTCACACGCACCTGCAATATGATATATGTTTGTATGTACGTATGCACATAACGTTCTGCCTGTGATGAAAGGCGCCTTATTGACGAAAATGACACATCCGAAAAATAAGCAGATGCAGATACTATTTATTATTATTTGTTACTCATCAATTGTAACTCAATAGCAGCAACTACAAAAGAAAAAGGAAAAAAAAACTATAAAAATATAGCAATAAATTGGCACACGCAGCTCTTTAGTCAACTCCTTGACCAGCTCAAAGTGCGCTGCACGTAATTAGTCATCAAATTTTGCCGTTGCCTTTATTGTTAGTTACATAAATGTGTTAATTTATTCACGTCTGTTTTCTGCTCAATTTTCGTAGTCACTTACTAGCGTGCATGTGTGTTGTGTCTGTGTGCGCATTAGTGCTAATTTTCGATGCTTCACTAATTTGTTGCTTCACATTTCTTTTTCGCTCCAATTTGGCTTTCGCAGTTTTTTGTTTTGTTTTCTTTTTTGATTTATAACTGGTTCTGCCATTTATGAATGCAATTGTTGTTGCTTATTGCGTTTTATTTAGGCGCGAGTGCGTTGCACTCAAAAAAAAAAAAAAAACAGAAAGAAACAACAATTACCGCAAGCTCTCTCTTCGCTCTTGTGCGCTCTCCATAACATTTTGCCGCTCGCCCACGCAAAAAAATTTGATCAGTTTACACGGACCAATTGTCATGATAAGTTGCTGAAATTGATTTACAAGATATTTATGGTCGATATCGACAATATGTTACCTTATAACTGTATAATGTATAATATTTTTTGGCAATAAAAACGGCCTGAAAATTTATTGCTGCCACATGATTTTTGTTATTGTTGATTTTCCACGCGAAAACAAAACGCGCTGACTCGACGAAGCAAATTAAGCAAACAAAAGAAAACAAAAAGAAAAAGAAATATGCACCTGACTGCCAAATGGCACATTAAATATTTGAACAAATTGTTTTGCGGCGAAAGTAAGAAACAAATAAAATATTCCATGCCCCGCTCTTTGCAGAGGCCGCCACCGACGCCAGCTTGGCCTCGGAAAACTGGGCAGCCAATATGGAAATCTGCGACATGATCAACGAATCCTCGGATACGGCACGGGATGCGATGCGCGCCATACGCAAGCGCCTCTCACAGAACGCGGGCAAGAACAATCAGGTGATCATGTATACGCTGACTGTGCTGGAGACGTGCGTGAAGAACTGCGGCAAGGCGTTCCATGTGCTGGTCGCCCAGAAGGATTTCATCAACGATCTGGTCAAGCTGATTGGGCCCAAGAACGATCCGCCCGCCATAATGCAGGAGAAGGTGCTCAGCCTGATACAAATCTGGGCAGATGCGTTCAAGAACCAACCCGATCTCAATGGCGTCACCCAGATGTACATGGAGCTGAAGAATAAGGGCATTGAGTTCCCGCCCACCGATCTGGATGCCATGGCGCCCATATATACGCCACAACGGGTAAGCTCACACCTAAAATGTTTATCCAACAATATATTAAAGCTGATGATACACTTACAGAGCGTTCCGGAAGTGCATCCCTTGCCGCATCCACAGCTTATGGCCGCACAGCACACCATATCGCCTCAGCATGCCGCAGCAGCCGCTGCCGCTGCCGCTGCTGCTTCTCCAGCCACTGGACCGCTGCATTTAACGCCCGAACAGGGGGCCAAACTGCGCTCCGAACTGGAAATTGTGAGCAACAACATGGCCATTCTGGCTGAAATGCTGAGCGTTATGAAGCCGGGCCAGGAGTTGCCCGATGACTATGCACTGCTCAATGAGCTGACCGCCACCTGCAAGGAGATGCAGTCGCGCATTGTCGATCTTATTGGTCGCGTCCAGGACGATGAGCTGACGGCCGAATTTCTGCGCATCAATGATGAGCTCAACAATTTGTTCTTGCGCCATCAGCGCTACGAGAAGAGTCGCGCCCAGACAAATGCTGGAGCGGCAGCGGTCACTTCACCATCCGCAGTGCTGGGCGCCGCCATGGGGGTGCCGGGCGCAACAGCAGCCGGCGCAGGCGTAGCAACAGCAGCCGCAGCTGTCCCAGCACCCGCAACGGCTGTCAGCAATACGCCACAAAGCGACCAGCTGCTAATTGACTTGATCGAGAGCAGTGAGGAGCAGCATCTGCCGCAGGCCTTTGGACAGTTGCAGCTGGGCGCCAGCGGTGGTGGCGTCACCGCCGGAGCAGCCGCAGCGGCTGTCACAACAGGCGCTGCGGATGAGTTTGACATGCTGGCGCAGTCGCGCACCGATGGCAACCAGTAAGCAATCAATAATCAATGCCATTTGACACTTATTAATTTTGCTTGTTATCTTAGCAAAACCGATTTGCTGCGCGATATACCCATTGTGGATGCGGCGGCTGGTAGCGTCTCCTCGCCGTACAAGCAACCAAAGCCGGCAGCAACGCCGCCGCAACCGCCACGTGCAGCCGGCGATCCGCCGGTGGTAAGTAAAGTGAGTAATGCCGCCGCCTAGAACCGATGTAAACTAATGGCGCTCTAATATTTTATTTGTTAACCCTTAATTTGTATGTACTTAAATTTGCATTCATTTTATTTTGTTCCTTTTATGTTCTTACTGCAAATTGCGATTTGGTTCGTTTTGTTTGGGTTCGTCTCTTTTGTCTTCTGTTGATGGCGCCCACATAGTCGACGAAAGAGAATGAGATCGACGAAATGGAGGCGTGGCTGGGCAGCTCAGTAAGTAGCAAAGCAGCAACAGCAAATAACCAACCATAAACCATACACACTTCCCTTTTTCCCATCTACTCAACAATGGCACATACACTTTTCAGTTGTTCGATTAAAAACATCAATTGCTTTTGCTTTTTGTACGTTTCTGTTTTATTGAATCCAATTATTGACTGATGTTTGGCTTGCATTTGTTCCAACAGAAAGACATTGATGGCATTGAGGAACTGACCAGCTCCGAGTTTGATAAATTTCTTGAGGAACGTGCCGCTGCCGCTGAAAATCTTCCAACGATTAATGCATCGAACTCCGCCGCCAGTGCCACGACAGGATCGGTACCCGATAGCAGCTTACGAAAGATACCAAAGAAACCCGGCGCTGACGAGGATCTGCTTGCCCTTTGAGTGTGAGATCATTTTCGCCGCGCCCATTGTTTACTCTTTCAAATGTTACACACGCCTAACATATATATATATATATATATATATATATACATAACGTATATTCATACATAGTATACATATAAATAGCATACATATAACAATTATGTAAAATGCTTCTTTTTTCAATTGGTTTTCGTTTCTTTTAATCTCTTAATCATTCTGTTTATCAGAAATTCCAAAATAACAACTGCAACGACAATTGTAACTTATTCCAAAACGCAATCTTATTTTGCTCTAATTCTAAGCTATGCAGATAACACACAAACACACACATTGATTGTAATTGTAATGTATATTATGTTAAAAAATCTATTTGTTGTTTATTTATACATATACACATATATACCTTATAAAGTTAATTTATTAAAGAAAACAAAAAAAAAAACGAATCACTGGAATGGTAAATGTAAACGTGTTTGTTATTCAGGGTGCGTTGAAAATTGGAAACTAAGATAATTTGTATACAATTGAAAAGCTTAAAAACTAAATACCAGCTGTAATGAAGTCGATCTTTTGAAAAGGAAATTTCGATCAAATATGTTATCATATATTATGTTTTTTGTTCGATATCAATCCTGCATTAGTTCATTTTGCGTCAGGGCCTGCGTGGCGACACCATAGACATCATCGTCCTCCCCGCTAACCTCAGCCTGCTCGTCCACGTCGGTGTCTGTATCGGCTGCGGAATTCTGACGCTGCTCCAGTTGGCGCTCCAGTTCATCAATACGCTGTTTTTTGCTATTAATGAGCAACAGGAATTTCTTCATCAGTTTGTTCTTTGCCATCTTCGACTCATTAATATGCTGCTCGTACTCGGTGAGCAATTCATTGGATTGGGTGGACCCAGCGTCACCCAGCGTAACACTCTCTGCAGCACCAACAGCGACCGCTGGCCGGCATTGGGCAGATTCGATCGCTGCGTCCAGCAACTGGTAGAAGTTGGATAGTTTGCGCAGGGGCAAGTCCACGTATAGCGTTTCAAAGCCAGTGCATTTGATGAGCTTAAATTGCAATAACTGCTCGTCTAGTTCGTAATCGAATCCAGCCAGTCCCATTTGCGTAGTGAGCGCCTTTTTACACTCCGAGTAAAACTCGCCGTAGGGCGCCTCCAATTCTTCAGCAGCGTTCCGAATTTCATCATGTTTCAGTGTGGCTTTATAGCTTGTGTTGCTGGTTGTAAGGAAGAGTTCCAGCTCGGTGACATCCTCCAGCCATTTGCTGTGCACATAGATAAAGTGCTTCACATCCGTCTGGCTGTGGCTCAGCTGTGTGCGCTGTAATACTTTCACGAAATGCTCCATTAATTTGAAATTCAAACAAAATTTTTAAATTTATATGAAATCAGCTGTTTTCGATAAAAAAAAATAAAAAAAACGATAACGATTGTGAATTCCTGTCAGCAACATTTACAGCACTGATTCAGCAGCGGCCGCTGTCAACACTAAGCCATTTAGTATTAAGATTAAACAATTAATAGGCACTACCAACCAATTAGAGCTGTTCGCTGTTGCTGCGGTTGTGAAGTTTTCGTGTTGCTCGTATTCAACAACATGCTAAATAATATAATAAATTTTGCCAATTACTGGTGGTTTCGCTACCTAATGGTGAGTATTTGAATTAAAATTGAACTAAACTCGATATGATGCTACTATATGCCCATTTATATATAAAAACATATATATATTTTAATTGTTATCTGCACGTTTCTCATTTGCGCCAGGTAACAGAGCTCTATGTGGTCGAGAAGTGGGAGCGTGTAACGATACGTAAGTTGTAAATTGATACAGTCATTCGTCATGCTTTATTCATGGTAATTACTAATTGGCATATGCCCTTATCGCCTTCATTTACAGACGTCATCTTTATGGTCCTATTCTGTGTGTTCTGGTATTTCAACTACTCCGTGCTGCTGTCGGTGACGGGAAATATCTTTGGATTCACGCCCATTGCAAGCATTTTACCAGCGGTGCAACAAGGATCTGGCGTCAAAGTCACATAATCCCACGGAACGTTTTCATTTTAAGCTCTTGCTGCAAATAATTTTAACTAGCTTTCTTTCTAACAACAAATTCCGTTTAGTTATAGTACGAATATACTGCACGATGTTCAAGCTCAGTAACTCGCAATATTCGTTATTATCTCTCGCATTAGCTTATCTATCTGTAAATGTGACTAAGCATCGATAATTGCTGCTTACATACGATATATGTATTCCTCCCCGAGTGGGGTCTTTCATCCGTTTCTGTAGCTCTCATTTCACAGTATTTAGGCAAATGTAGATTTAAGATTATAGTTTTGCACGTTTCAATAAAGCTTTCCAGTGCTACAAATTAGAAACAACGCCAGTTTATATACCCCAATTTGTCACGAAATACGTAACGTATAGAAGGAGTATATATTCTCGGTCAGTATCAACATCCGCGTCGATTTAGCCAAGTCTGTCTGCTTCTATGCAAACTAAGCCATCGTCATGAAACTTTGCATAGCTCCGTTTTTTTGTTGTAGACAGTACATATGTGGGAGTTGGCCGGATCGGGACACTATATCACATAGCTGTCATAGGAATGATCGGTCAAAAAATAGGTGTTTTTATGACAAACTTTTAGGTTTTTCAAGATATCCGGATCAAACTTGGCAATTGAGAATGAATATACATCTTACATATATATATACCTCTATACCATACTGCTGCCATAGGAACAATCGGTCGAAAAAAGTGCTTTTGCATGAAAAACTTTGTTTTCAAAGATATCGTAAACAAACTTGGCATTTATAAGCGGTCACCAACATTGAACTACTATATAATAAAGCTTTATATGAACACAATCGATCATAACTGAAGTTTTTGTGCGCACATTTTACATTTTTAGGGTATTTTATCTGCGGCACCCGAAGACTGCCCTTTTTTTCTCGTTTGAAATAGTTCTGAATCAGAACTTTCGATAGCCCCGATAAGTAGAATTTTATATAACCAATGAACTGTTCCGTCCGCAATATTTGCTTATGACATGAGGGGCAATCTAAGATAAAACTGTTTGGATGTCTGGCAAATTATTGACTTAATCTTAATTTGATAAACTTTTTTTGTTATTTGTTTTTTATATATATATATACTTTACTTTCGCACTTCAATGCACTAAATGTTACAATTTCATTAAAAAAATATAGCCTATTGTTATTAGATGTTTATGTGTGTATTAAATAGTAATTGTAATCTGTAAGATTTATAGAAAAAGTGCGCAGCCTTTTGTTATTCGAGTGGCCGCACAGATCAGAGTTAGATCAGAATCAAAACGCTAAAAAACCAGCATTGCACAGCTTTCGCGTAGTTGCCAGTGAGTGTTGCGGAGACATATGCCGGGGAGGGTTGTGTGATTGGGGGCGGGGGCCGGGGGCGTATTGGTTTGACATACTTTATACTTAGATAGTTTAAAAAAAAAAACACTAATCTCTACAACTTTTGACCATCGTGCCGGGCATTCCAATCAATCCAACTTCAAAGCTTATAATTCTCATTAGCATAAAACTTAGCAGCTACTTTGTTGTGGGCCAAGCGACGGTCGTAGAGCCCAGGTCAGGCGGCACCAGGTGCCGGCGCTGTTCCGGTCACGTGCCGTACGCCAGCGCCCGCTTAGTGAACTAAGAGGATCTTACAATTAACTGTACAGAGAGAAGAAGCTTCCCGATAATTTGCTCGCTTCGATTCAGATCACAACAGCCAGGGGCACTGCTTGTTAGGACGGTGTCGACGTGCTATCCAGCAGCACCGACGCCAGCTCCTCGTTGGGCTCCACATACACCAGCGTTGGATCCTCGCCAAACTCCAAACGACCGTAGCGGGCCACCAGCGGCGATTTGCTGCTCACCTGCGGCGCCCGCGGCCATTTGCGTTTCGGTTTCGTGTGCGTCAACATGTGCGACTTGAGATTGGTGGATTGGGCAAAGCACTTGGAGCAACCATCGATGGGGCAATGGTACGGCCGATCTCCGGTGTGTATGCGCACGTGTGTGCGCAAATTGAAATCCAGAGAGAAGCGCTTGCCGCAGCCCTCGAAGGTGCACTCGAACGGCTTCTCGCCGGTGTGGACCAGCTGGTGGCGCTTCAGTTTCGAGCTCTCCACAAAACTCTTGCCGCAGACGTTGCAGACATGGCCACGCGGTCCGTGCGTGTGCATGTGCTTGCGCATGGCGGAGTGATTGCGGAATTCCTTGTTGCAGCCGCGATGTGTGCATCGAAACTTGGGCTCCTCATCGTCCTCGGCCGCGGGTGTTGCTGTCACCGTTGCTGACGTTTGACTGCCGCGCTGCTGATGGGGTTGCTGTTGCTGCGGGAGGGCGTTGCTGCTGTTGCTGCTGCCGCTGCTGGTGGTTGCTGGCACCAAAGGCGGCGGTTGGGTGGCCAATTGGCGCTTGGTCGCTTTGCTGGCCACGTTATTGTTGTTCGCTTTCAGCCGCACGTTGGTGCTGCTGTTCTGCAGGACGAGCTTGGGCAACGCTTTTGTCGGTGCTGCTGCGGCTGCGGCTGCAGAAGCTGCTGCTGCTGCTGATGATCCTGTTATTGTTGTTTGTGCGGGCGCAGCCAAGAGCTCGACTGGTTGGGGCATATTCTCAATTAACTCGATGCTACCATATGCTTCATCCAGCTGATATTGTTCGCTCAGCGAGTGACTGTCCTCCTCCTCCTCTTCGTCCTCCTCGTCCGGCGACTTGACTTCGTCCGCCTCGTTGTCGCGTATAAATGCATTTACAACTTCCTCGACATCGGAAACGGCCGCGGCGCTAAACGGATCCGGCAATATGACATATTCGTTGCCAATGCCATCGCTGAGCACATCGTGATGCATCATATGCTCATCAATGATCAGCTTGGGCATCTCGTGCGTTCTGCTCGCTGTGCCGACTGCCGACTGAGGTACTAGTTGCTGATCTACGACATGCTGCTGGTCATCCAAGTCCAATTCCTCCTCGTCTTCGTCTTCCGAGTTGAGCGACGACCACAGCGTCACATTGAACTGATCCTGTGTGATCCGTATGGGGACTTTGGTTTGCTTCCAACGCTTGGCAGTGCCGTTCCCACTGCTGCTGCTGTTGCTGTTGTTGTTGCTGTGGCGTTGCGTTCTGCCAAAGGGCTTAAAGTCCTGGATGTGACCACTATTGGAATCATCTGTCGATTTCATATAGTAATCGCTCTCGAGCTGCTCCTCCTTGATGGTCGCTGCCGTTGACTCAATTGTGGTTAACATTTCGGATGCGATGTCAAAGGCATTTGCATCGCGTTGCATGATTGGCGTCTCTTCATCCTCTTCATCGCCGGACGATAAACGCATGTCACCATCCATTGGCTGCCCATCATCATCGTCTACATCATCATCGTCGCTGTCGTGCTCCTGCTGCTGCATAATTATTGGCGGTGGTAGGGCATCCGCTGTGGCCATGCCCACCGAGCTGCCAAGTCTATCCATGCGATCGACCGGATAGTATTCATAGACATCGCCAGATATGAAAAATTCGCCGGTGTCGACCACAATGTTTGCATCATCTTCATAATCATCGATAATCTCCTCGATCAGAAAACTCTCGTTGTCCGCTGCGCCGCCCATGCCATGTTCCGTACCATCCAGCTCGGAGCTGTATGGATGCTGATGCTCCACAATGCGTGGCAATACGTGCGTAAAGTACAACGGCGATGTTGTGTTTGTATTATGATTGTGGACCGATGAGGACATAGACATGGGCAGGGACAACGGCAGGGGCAGCGATAACGGCAACGGAACGGCGGCAGCGGCCAAATACGGATTCTTAACAATTGGCGTCTCTCTGCCCGGAAAGTTGCCACCTTGAGGATGACTTGTCATCGTCGTTGACGTTGTTTAGCGTGTTTGTTGCGTTTAAGTGTGGCCCTGTGTGTGTGTGTGCCTGTGTGTGTGTAGGCGCGCGCGCTCGTGTGTATATACGTCTGTTGAAAATTGCCAATTAGAGAGCTAACCATTTAAGAATATCAATAAACATACCCGCTGGCCAATTGCGCTGCAAGTTGTTGTTTGCTGTTGTTGTTTTTGCCTTCTCTACTGCTGCTGTCCTATTGACATCGGTGCGTGGGGCGCTGCGTCGACGGCAGCAGCGGCTGTGGCAGACGTTGTCTGTCGAATGTGTCGCTTTTTGTTCTCCTCGCGTTGCCGCACGGCCCGATTATTGCACAATAATGTGTGTGTGCCGCTAAATGTTTGTTGGCAATGTAAATATTTTGAATTTTGCCGGTAAATATGGCGGAATTGTATTTTCCAAAATGGCTCAAGCACTTTCTCTTGCGTACAACTTTTGTTGGTGTTAGTGTTTGACAGCGGACCGATGTCATCGAATGCAACCCTGCGCGCGCTTTATGTATACATATGTGTGTGCGCGCCTAGCGTCCAACCGGGGGCTGTAAATACAATTCAATAATTATATGCATAATTAATTCGCTTTGCGCAGCGGCACTGGTTGATTAATATGCGCCGTAAAGAACGCCAGGCGTTAATAATTTATTCTTTTAATAACGCATTCTTATTATCGATAACGATAACCTTATAACAGGGTTGCCCTCCCGTTTTTTCTAGATACCTCTCAATACAAAAAAATACATATAGATATATATAATTTTATTAATTTATTCCTATTACGTACGGCTAGCTGAGATCTATAACCACAACTTTTTCAGAAGCAACACCTCTGGCAGATGAATGCGCGCCAATTTCTCCTCAATAAAAGGTTCTTGTTGCGCTTTTATTGGCTCAGAGTTACTTTTAAAATCAGTCTTACTAAAATGCACTGCCGTGCGATCGGGAGTTAGGGCTATGTTATAATGGCGACACAGCTCTGACAGGACCCGGGGCTCAACTATGGTCAAACGCAACAAGTATGCTGTCGGCACCGTGAGCTGTTTGTTGTTGTAGGCATGCGTGAAGATTTCCAGCAAGCGCCTGTATAGAGAAGAAATATAAGCAATATTTTTAAAAATGTAGACAGAATTCAGAACTAGAACTTGCCGCCGTATCGTCTGTAGCTTTGTGGCAGCAACAGCGCAAATGATGTGCGGTAACTGCGGCAGGCCTTTGATTACACGGTACAGATTCCCCTGGTGATAATTCATGCATATGCCAAAGGCCAACTTAAATGTCTCATCCTCTCGCACCTGAGCGGGCAACGTTAGGCCACGCACCAAAGCTTCGGGTGTGCCCAGGTTAAATATTTGATATAAAGCCTCGATAAAGCAGCGTCGCTGTACATCACGTATTGTGGTATTTTTTTGATCCTGTAGCTCATCCAGTTTACTATAGCAGCCGAGCACCATATTCAAACATTCCTGCAAATGCTGATTGCATATCTTGGGATCAAATTTTTCAATTGGCTCCGTGCACAGACGATAGCGACTGTAAGACAGGAACATTATCATCGGCTCCAGGAACCGAATGGTCTGCCGTGCATCGTACTGCTGTATAACGATCTCCCGACGAACCATGCGCAGGCGATCGAATATAAAATCATATACCAGGTGATACGGCTTGCGCTTATCCAACAAAATGCTGCAATGGTTATAATGGTGAGACTAAGTCCATATGCCAAACGCTCTACAGGTATACTTACTCTTTGAGAAGATATTCAACAGTTTTCGTTAGGCAGAGCTCAGTGCGCATGTCCTTCGCCTTGGGCACTTTGACGTCGGCGGCGGAACGTGTGAACTCCTTCACCAATACGCCGGGTACATGTTTTTGCCCATCCTTGCACTCAAAGTAGTTGAGCAATTTCTCGCGAATACGCCTGTGTAAAAAAAATCGAAACGATTATTGGCATCGATGTTCATTTAATGAACAACTTGTGCTCACATTTTTGCCTCGGCGGCGGGGCAAAAGCTTTCACAGGAGCCGAGCACATGGCCATGATTTTTCATTATTTTTTCGACTGGATCCATTTTATTAACTAGCACAACAACAGACAGCTGGCGCTGGCAGTGTTGTAGCCAGCCTTAAAGCGAATTTCTAAATTTTCAAAATTTCTGTATATAATATTTAGGCTCCTTCAGCTACCATTATGACGTTGTTTACGCGTACCCTAAGACAAATTTTAAGACAAAATCGCAATATTTCGCACATGCTATGTAACAAATTCAAAATATTTAAAATTCGCGTCAACAACAGGCAATTTTATAGCCTGGTAACTCTGCTGCAGTTTGCGGTTATTGTGGGTGCCATGGAGCCAAAAAAAGGCAAGCGAGGCATAAGCAAAGCCAGCTACAACATGTCCCTGGAGTCGAAGGCGCAGAATTTTCTGAATGCGCTCAAGGTGCGCTGGCTGGAGCTGCACGATACACCCGGCCTGTTTGCCTATCAGTTGCAAGAGACGCGGTCGAGCCGAAGGCTGCCCGGCAAACATGGTTTCTATGCAGAGGTGCGTTTCCATAGATATGTTTCAAGTCCGATTGCCTTAACCTGGCCTCTTTTGCCACTCTCAGCTAAATCCGGATCGCAGCTTGAAGCGACGAGCGCCCCAAGTCATTGAGAGCCTCAATCCCACATTTAACCCCAAGCAATTCAATTTTAACAAAGTCGATGAGCTGGAGGTGATGCTGACAATTGACAAAGATAACGATAACGCCGAGGTACAGATGATAATCAACAAGAGCCCAATCACCCAATTCCACTCGCTCATCTGTCCCGACGTTAAAAGCAATTTGGTGCAACGTGTCACCATCTCGTCGCTCAATTTCTGCATCAATTTTATGAGGTCCATCAGCGATCCGGCCGTCCGTCTAGGCTACAACAGTCCGGGCGCGCTCGCTTCTGTCAATCATTTGCACTATCATCTGTTGCACCTGCCACACAACCTGTACATAGACAACGTGGAGCTAGAGCCATTAGAGAGCAATTATGTGTACCGCCTGAAGCCGGACTCGCCGACGGAGGCTGTATGCTTTGTTATTTCCCCCACTGAAGGGGAGCTAGAGGTGCGCGAGAAGATCCGTAATATACACCGTCTGACTGAATGGCTCTGCGCGAACCAGTTGCCACATAATCTCTTCATAACGCAGATGCGCCACAACGGCGATCTCCGTGTGTTTGTCTTTGTGCGTTCCAAATATTGCGTGACCAAAGATCTGACCACGTTCAATGTGGGCTTCTGCGAGTTGGTCGGATTTTTGCCGCTAAGTGGTAACAACTGCTATATATATATATTACAAACTGTTTGCTGAATATATCCTTGCAGATGCCGACAAATTGCAGAACTTGACGCAGCAAATGGTGATCGACCGCATCCGGCACATAACAGGGAATGCGTACGAGTCCGTTTATGCGCAAGTTAAGCTTATTGTCAATGGCAAAGGCGATTCGCTGTGGTGCCATCCTTCTTTAGTACTTTAACGTTAATTACGGTTATAGGGAGGGTTTTATCGTATTTTTTTGACAGTTTTTATTTTAAGAGTTCTTATATAGAAATTGGCATTTAAACAGCCGCTGCGATGAATCCCTTGCCCATAGCCGCCTTGCCCACAACCTTGTTGTTCGGCTCGATGCGATAATCGATTTGAGTTGCCGTGTTTTGCATTCGCACATGCTCCAGCAGTTCCGGCAGCTGATCCGCTGCAATGCTGGCACGTATGGCCTCAAAGAAGGACATGTAATGATGTAAATTGTGGCTGTTGGATAAATAATAAAAATTTATTATAAATGTAACGTTTCAAACATGTTTCGCATTGCACTCACATCATCAGCAGGATGGGCCCAAGCAGCTCGTGCGTCTTGTACAGGTGATGGATATAAGCGCGCGTGTGTTTCTGGCAGGCTAGGCAGATGCAGCCGTCTAGGAGTGGCGTAAAGTCCTCCTTGATGACCTCGTCCGTGACATCCAGGAAGGCTGCATGCTCGGCTTTATCTTTGATATAGCTAAATGTGAGCGCCTTGTAATTAACGGCCGCACAGTACGCATAGGAAGTGTCGAAAAGATCGACGCCCAATCGTATCAGCTCCAGTATTAGCAATGGCGTGTATGCGCCGGGCATGAGACGGGGCTGCTCCTCCTCCAGCTGCTGCACACAATGCTCCACAATGGGCAGCAACTGGGCAGCTTTCAGGGCTGTGGCAGCCAAGCCGTTCGTATGGAATCCCTCGAGTATGTAGCCACCGTAGCTGCCTACGGGCTGTTGACGTGCATGTTTGATGGACTGCGTGCGGGCGAATGTGCTGTAGCCGCCCACAATGGGCGCCAGCAGCGTGGAATCCTTCAGTCGCTCCAGCTTGTTGTGCTGCTCGTAGCAGTGCTCCATGAAACGCTCGGTGCGATCCACCGATTTCTGCATCCGCTTCTTGGTGCTCTCGGGATTAGTGTCCGCATCGCACAGGCCCTGATAGACATCCGGCGCAAAGCTGGCCACCATTTCGAGGTAACGTGCGGCTGTCAGTGACTCCTTGCCGCGTCGCGTGAATAGGGGCACCACGTCCCGATCGTTACCGCCGGTGGGTGTCGTTTCGCAGGGATCTCGAAGTAGCAGCACCGTGTTGTGATCCGGATAGCCCACATACTCGCTCAGGCTGCGCGGCCACTGGGTCAAAGTCTCGGCCATTTGGTCCATGGTGGACAATGTAAGCTGCAGCACCTGGTGCTGCTCCTGGCTGACCAAATCGAAAACGTCGCCACTGAGGTAGGGTATGCTGCCGCCTTTGGTTGTTTGCAGCAGCAACGGCGTCTGCAGCTCCTTGCTTTCTTTGATGCGCAGCTGGCCTAAACGGCCGGAGTTTTTACTAATACTTTTTATAACGAACTTCATGCTGGCGGTTTGTTTTTATCGTCATTCGCGCACGTTTTGCGTTTCTTAATGATATACATGCATCGATTATATGTTATCGATATCACATCTGCTGCCTCTTGGAAAACCTAAAAAGTGAATTGTAAAATTTATTGGCACAAATTAAAATATATCTGTGTGGTTTAAAGATGAATATTCATAATATTCAGTTAATTTTGGCCGCGATCATGCAAAAATTACGAAACCCTATTTGGCGCCAACATTGAATGTAGTGGCGCTGCGATATTGTTACAGCCGCTGTAACTGTTACTCTCGATGGCAGTGTACTCGCTGCTTGCTGCTCATAACAGCTTATGTTAAATTACATTTCTGTTTTGTCATCCGTTCTGTTTTTTTCCCACAACAACAAATAATGTTATTCAAACAGTAAGCTTACTGAGGGCAAGTAACGCTGATGATGTTTTTGTTGTATGCGCAGCGCACTTGAACATTGTTGTCATTGTTTTTGTTGCTGCACCGTTCTAATTTAGTATTTGCGCGCTCGCTCGCACTTAAGCCACACAGACTTTTCCCCAATTGTGTATGTTTGTTCCGTTCGCGTTCGTTCATTGATTTCCTAATTAAGTTTATAATTAAAATTAATTGAAAAATTACCCACATACATACAAATGTACATAGTACATATGAAAATGTAAAGTGGCGCGAGTGTTGTAACATCGAAAATTAAGTGCCTGTGTCTATTAAAATGGAATGAAAGCACGTTAAAAATTTAAACACGAAATTGTGCCAAAAACATCAGCGCCAGCCAAAAAGGTAATTATAATAGCCCAAGTGTACGTTTATTTTTTCTTCTTTCTCTCTGCTTGCCTAATTGATGACTTCCCTGCCGCGCTCTATTTATAATTAAAAGCGTCTGCAATGGCAATTATATTTATTGAACAAAAGGCGAATGTGCTTATATGTATAAAATGTATCTACAAAAGTATATACATTCATATATGTATATGTAAATATATATATATGTATATATATATATATATATATATATATATATATATAAATAAATAAACATATATATATATATATATATATATATATATATATATATTATATATTTATTCTGTATGCATAAAACCACTATAAAAATTCTTCGCACAAAATTTTAAATGGTCATAAATTGTGCTAAAAGTCGCGTTGCGGCTTAAGTATTTTTGCGGGCTGTTACTGTGTGCGCTATGTGGTTGTGTGGCCAGAGGGATGTGTGGGTGCTTATCCTATTTAGTGACTCGGCCAGGGTTGTCAACGTGCGCAAATTGCAGTCATTTATATTTATGCTGTTCTTATGGCCTTGGGTATCTTGTCGCTACCTGCACGTTCCATGCTGTTTATGTTGAATGAGCAATAGCCTGCATCGTGCAGCGAATGTCGCAATTGAAAACTCTTAAAACAGACAATTTGGAAAACTAATAAAATTAAATGAATTTGTTTTGCTTTCCAGGTGGTCTCGCAAAATGCGACGGTGTGGCAACTCTAGGCAAATGAACTGTTTTTACCTGCACACATACAAGCGCGCAGTCAACACAACGGATAATTTAGTGGAATTTTCGAAAATAGCAAAGGAAAGGCAACCATAATCCTCAAGAGCAGCAGTCGTAGCAGCAGCAGCAGCAGCAGCAGCAGCTACAACAACGCAGGCATAATAATCAAAGATTAAATCAGGTTTATATGGAAGGGTTAAAAAGAGCAAAAGCAGCCTGTCACAGGAAGAAATACACGTTTCCTAGTCGCTGAGGCACATCTACAACAACAGCAACACCAACAACAACGAACAACTGATTTTGATTACAACTACAAGGAGCGCGCGCTACACACACAAACGTACAAATGTACACACACATACGCGGCTTGCGCTCACCAAAAGAGAGAGCGAGCGAGGGAGAGCACGTATATGTGCTGGTGAGAGAGCATGCACAGATTAACTAGCGCGCGCTCAGTTTTGGGCTCAGTTCTCGTTCGAGTGCGGTACGGTTACGTCGCGTTGCTTTACAAGGCGGCGATGAAAATACACAACACACACAAGATTTTCCGTTGTCCGTTTTCCGCTTTCCGCTAGGCGGCGGCATTTGTTTTGAAAGCAAAGTAAGAGGAAAAAAAAAACGAAATATATATAAACTAACGGCGCGACCGCACCTCGCTAAAGACCATTTTTTTTGTTATTGTGTGTGTAAGCTGTGAGTCTGATGAAAAAGGAAACAAAGTCAAGTGAAAATAGTGCAAAAACAAAAATAAAAAAAAAAATTATAATAATAAAATAGCCAAAAGACAGGCCCAGGCCACAGAGCAGAGACCAGTTTGAAATCGCCGCCTATTTGCAGGGCAATCGCCGTCGCCGTCGCCGTTGGCAGAAGCAGTGCATGTGCTATGTGCTGTATGTGAGCGAAAGAGCTGGCAATAGTTTTGAGTGTGGAGAAGGGGGAAGGCAATTGAACGTACACACACATACACATGTGCACATGCTAGCCAAGACAGTGCTACAACAACAACAACAACAAGAAGAAGCGACCACATACGGTGAAAAGGCCGCGTCGCCGTCTCAAGGAGCGAAAGGCAGTGAGAGAGGCAACGGCAAAAGCAGAGGCAGAGGCAGAGGCAGCAGAAGCAGAGGCAGCGGCAGCGGAGCGAGCTATAAGAATAATAAATTACACTTTGCTTTTGCTATAATAAGAAGAAAAATTTATATGCACACACACACACACACACACATGTGCAAGTAATGTTTCTGTGTGTGTATGTGGGGGAAAATTGTAATAAAATATGAACGCACGAAAAACGCTGGAAATGAAAAACTAAAAGTAAATTTCGAAACAGCGGCAGCGCAACTATGCAGCTGTGTGTGTAAATTATTAACAGTTAGGCTGCGCAAAAGGCAAACGAAACAAATAAGCAGCAGCAAATAAAAGTGAAACAACAACATTCAATGTGCCATCGTTTTCAACAACAACAACAACAACTACTATAATTAAGCAAAAGGAGCAGCTTTAAACAAAATATAATAAACAAAATACATATATACACACATACATAATTATAAGCGTTATTATATACAGTATTAGCAACAGCATAAATATAAAAATGTCCTGCATATCGAGCAATTTTAGCTCATTCTTTCTCAACTCCTTGAACGATCCTTCAGAGTTTTCCAAGTACTTGAGCAATGGCGAGCTGAAATGCACAAATTTCGAGGAATTTCAAGTGTTTGCGCAGTCAACGCAGCAGCAGCCGCAGCAACAGCAGCAGCAACAGCAGCAGCAGCAGCAACAACAACAACAACAGTATTCATACACAAATGGCGTCGGCAGCGCTGAGCTGAGCTATGAGGCAGCGACGTCGCAGTCGCAGCGCGAGGCTGCCGAGACGCCGACAGCGGCGCTGCCCAATAACCGCTGGCCCACAGCGGTGGCAACGCCAAACGGCAACGCCGGCGCTCAGCATTTTGATGGTTCCTTCGAGTTTATCAAATATCTGCGCCACTCCACGGACTTTACGCCCAGCACCAACAGCAGCAGCAGCGGCACTGGCAGCGCTGCCAGCAGCGACGTCTGCGATAGCGCAGCAGCGGCAGCGCCAACAGCAGTCGACAAGTGCAGCAAACTGACGGCAGGTGGCGTTGCGGGACGAGTGACACCAACGCCGCCGCCCCTGGCCGCTTCGCCAGTGGGCGCCAGCGGCTGCGGCGTCGGCCTCCTGGATCTCGACTCGACGAGCGTCTCGCAAAAGTCGCGCTCGGCGTCGCGCAAAGTCGCCGCGCTGCTCTCATCCGTCTCGCGGTCCTCGAACAGCCTGGACGCCGCCAGCTCGGCGACGCTCGACGCCGTCTTCGATCACGACTCGAAGCAGACGATCTTCGAGCTGCAGCACCTGACGAGCACCTCGAACGGCTCGCACGGTTCCAACTCGAACGAGTCCTCGCTGGAGCTGCTCGCCTTCCCCAGCTCCCATCTGAATGCCTCCAACTCGAACACCTCGTCCGAGGAGCATTGCGGCAGCGCTGCCGAGTTTGGCGGCCTCCTCGGCGGCGCCAGTTGCTCGGCCGCGGCCGCGGCGGCTGCCGCTGGCGCTGCCGGGGCGCCCAAATTGCTGGGCAGCTTTGTGATCAAGGAGAACTTCGAGGTGCATCCCTCGCACAAGGTGGAGGAGGGCATCTTCCAGCACATGAACAAGCTCCCCTCCAAGAAGAAGGACACTCTCAAGCAGCTGGGCGTCCGCTTCACGGGCCAAATGACGCTGACGGACAAATCGATTGTGGTCGAAAACTTCATCCGGTTTTGTGAGGTGAGTTCGTAAACAATTTTCTCGACCAGCAGATACTCCGTACCCATCTTAAAAAGGCCAAAAAGAAACTCTTAAATTCCATTATCTTTTATTTTGGGGCGAGTAGGGCTACGTAAAAGTAAAAAAAAAGTAAAATCTTCGAGATGTGCTAAAAAAAACATGTCTTATAAGCTTTATCTAAATGGAAAATGTATTTCCTTTATTTTCCAATTCCAAATATTATTTCTATAGCATATAAATCTCTCTCTCTCTCTCTCTCTCTCTCTCTCTCTTTATATAACTAAGTGCACATTACTCTGTTGGCAGTATTGTTAAAATTGTTAAATTTTGGAAATTTTGACTGCGATATATTCGACTGATGGGCGTCGCTCTGGATGGAGCGACTATATTTAAATTAAATTTAGGTTATCTGTCTGATATAGGGTCGAAAAACTAATGAAATCCGTTTCGCCTTATGCGTAGAGTTTGCAAATTAGAATACACATTTTATATGAAATTGAGTTGAAATGAAGGAAAATGATTTTTAAGGCTTAGTAGAATCTTATAGAATAAACAGTTATAAAGAGTTAGTCAAAGAAAAGCGCAATTAAGCAAATTCCTACCATTTGGAAACCATTTTTGCAGTTTCAATTTTCAACATTCTCCCTATCATTAGATCACATATGCCACATATATAAATGAATGGAATTTGATTTTCGCTAACATATACACAAGCATATACATATGTACACATATATATATGACACTTATATAGACGTGTATATATGTATGTATGTTTGTACATATATTCATAACGCGGATACACCGTTCATATCCTTTACACAAGCGCATTTCTCACTCTATTATATGCCGCCCACACATATCACACCCATACACCCAAACACACACACACACACACACATTCAACCAGCGAATGTCATTATAAATTGTAATAACAGCAGCAGCGACGCCGGCGTTGGCTGAGCGGCGCGGCGCAGCAACACAAAACCCACAACCACAAATTCAGCATACAAATACAACTGTAATCATGTGTGTGTGCTTGTGTATTCTAAACACCTACATACATACAAACATATATACATTTGTGTGTACACACACACTCACAAACACATCGTCGTCCCCCCGCCCAACACACATTTGGCGCCTTTTCAACACTATGCCAGGCCACCCTCCCAACACTCACACCGACACATGCTCATTACGCTCAGCTTTATCGGAACGCAGACACACACACACACATACATACAAACAACTAGATTTGGTCGAACCCGCAGCAGCAGCAGCACCCACATAACCCACACACTCAAACTATATACGAAACGGCATTGATGGCATAATACAGGAACAACAGCAACAACAGCAACAACTACAACAAGCTGCGCTAGAGCCTAACCTTATTTCAACATGGCTGCTTTCTCGGCCCTTCGGCCGCTGCTATTACAACATTTTAGTTTTAAGATGCCTAGCTTTGACGTTGCTGGCTCTGCTCTGGTCTGCTCTCCCTTCCAGTTCAGCTCAAAATTGTTGCACGCTCTCTCTCTCTCACACTCACTCACACACTCACTCACTCCTTTGGTTTGGGAAAACTTTGCTTGCCGGGCTGCTCAAACTACAAAGTCTTGTATGTGTATGTGTATAGTTATGTGTGGGTAAGTGGGTCTGGCAACCCCCAAAAAGCAAAAAGCTCAAGCGGGCGCTATTGAGTAATTGTATATGCGCCCCTTCTCTCTCACTCTCTCTCGCTCGCTTTCACACACAGAGGTGCTCTCTTATACACACATACAAACACACAATCATCAAGTTACTTGGGGCGTTTGTCGGACTGTCCATTGAGCTGCCTTCGTATGTCCTTTCGTCTGCATGTGTGTGCGATATATGTTTTGGTGTGTGGGACCCTAGCGGCGTCGTTGAAGGCTACTAAATGCGCATGCAGCAGCAGCAGCAGCCGCCGCAGTCACCAATACACACATGCATTAAGTTTGCCAATCTGTGTGTGACTGTGTGTAAGGGACAGCTTAACTGCGGCTAAAAGTGGGTGTGTTGGGGGCAGGTAAAATGTCTCGGGTTCGCACAATTTACGCGCTCGCACAGAAACACATGTACATTGATTATAATTTTAAATTATATGCGCACGTACACACTCACACAGACATACAGACATAAATAACCATGTAAATACATACTTATATACGAATAACTGTACTTGCCAAACTTATATGATGACTCTATATATGTGTATATACATATATAGTATGTATACATACTGTCAACACACACATGGACATCAAATATTTAGCTTTTATGCGTCGTTTTTGCCGCCTTTGGGGCCGCATTAAATTAGTGTTGTATAACGAGCACAAGGTGGCAGGGCGAGGGTTGGGGGTGTTACAAGGGTCTGGCATACATGCAGATTGTTGCCAAAAAGTGTAAAACATATATATAAAATATTGTTGTACCTTTCTTTTGTTGTTGTTTGCGCTGTATCCGTCCGTCCGCCCGTCCGTCCGTCGCTCATTAGTTGGGCGGACAAATGTGAGGTTAGGACTAATGCAGCGATTGCTCTTGTTGCCCATGCGACATAAATAGAGATCTAAAGAAGTTCCAACTAAATGAAAGGGGGTAATAATTAATGAGCATTTGCCAACCCCTTTTTCACACGTGCGCCGCTCAAATTGTTGTTAAAAACCTGTTAAACGCAAAGAGTGAAAGTGTGAAAATTGTTGCCTGCCCACACACACGCACGCAAAGTGGGACTGGGGCGCACACGCAACCCTCAAAAATCAAAAAATCATTGCCAGGCGACAGCAGCACGAACAACTGTTGTCGCTGTTGTTGTTGCACGCACAAGCAGCAAAACAGAAACAGAAAGAAAAACAATTCACACTTGTCTCAATAAAAACAACAACAACACACACACACACACACGCACACCACAGACAACAACCGCAGGCCGCCACACACACACACACACACACAAACAGAACGGGCCAGGATACGTCACGCACAGGCACGCACGAACACAAGCACAAAGTCTGCGTGCTGCCAATAAGTTGCAAAAAAAAAAAAAAAAAAAAAAAAAACACTACAACAACAACAGAGCAAAACAATAAAAGGAAAAGCAAGAACACAATGCCGCAACACATTTTTGCCTTCATGCTTCTTTCTTTCGTTTCTTTTTTTTGGCTATGAAACAGTTAAGCGGCTATGGGAATGTAAACACACAAAATGCACCCCACCCACTCGCACTCGCACTCGCACCCGCGCCCACAACAGCAGCCAAAACAATCAAGCGGCGACAGCAACACTTGTCAAGCTGGGCTCTCTCATCTCTAGCTCTTCCACTTTGCATCTCTTCCGCTTTTTCTCGCTCTCGCTCTGTCTCTCTCGCGCACTCATGCCGCTGTTAATGAGTCGCCAGCGTGACGGCTGCCCTCTTCACAGGTAACACCTCTGAAGGGGCCTGTCATCATTGAAAAGGCGTTGAATTGCTTGCGCGCTCTCTCGCTCTCTCATAATTTGACGGCACACGCACACGCACACGCACACGCACACGTACACAACAAGTCAAGCTTTAAGTATTTTGGCTGATAAATTTGACTTCTCCTTTTGCTACTCCTGCTGCACATTAGTATCCAGTGGGGCGGGGCGTCGTCGTCGTCACTCCTTTTTGCTCTATTGATTTTTAACATAATCAAAACCCAAAATGTATGCACACTCATGCACACTCACACACACACAGACACACATATGCATACATTTAGAAGCACAGGCATACACAGACCACACAAACACACGGAGGCTTTTTTGACAGCGTTGCCATATATGCTTAGAAGGTGGCAGGCTGGTTACGGTGGGCCGATGTTTTGGGTGGCAACGTTGGCGTCGCGCTGATTATGAGGATGTTGATAAGTTTTTTGACGACGAACGAGCGAACGACGAACGCTGACGACGCGTCGGCGATGCTTGTTGACTCTCTCTCAAAGCACACACACACACACACACACACACACACACACAGACGTCCGTCAAGCTGCTGCGCCTATTTTAAACACACACACATACACACACTCACATATACAGTTAGAAACGAGCACATGGGCTGGCGACAACCCTTTTAGCCCCACAAGCCAAGCTCTTAGTACCACTCACCCTCAACCCGCACACCCCAACCCCAGGCCTTCCCCTCGTCTTCATTGTTGAAAATGGCTTCATTGAAAATGTTGTTTGCTTTTCTATTTGGGTTTGCTTTTGCTGCCTTTCCCTTTTGTCGTTCTTGCTTTATTTTATATTTTTACACTATAAAATATACATTGTGTGTGTGTGTGAGTGTGTGGCATGCTTTTAGGCGCAGGAGTCCTTTCTATGATTGTGTTTGCATTTTGGGGTCTGCAAGTTTTTGGCTTTTGTAAAATTTTCGTTTTAAACTTTTCGTTGTACACGAATTATAAGTTTTGATTAGTAGTGGGCAAAGTTTTCATTTGCACATGTGTGTGTGTGTGAGTGTGTGTGTGTGTTTCTCAGGGTTAGCCTGGTGTTTGGCATATAGTTACGGGTGTATATATAAATATATAATAGGCACATGCATATGTAATAACCAATATATAACTACATGCTATATATATCTACATACATACATATATATACAGGAAATGAGTTTCAGCATTATAATAGCCTTAAGAGGGGTTTGGCCATGGGCGAGAAGGTTTATTTGCTAGTTGGGCAGGGCTTTTGGACTGCAACTGAATACATGAATTTCTATTTATGTAAAAATAAACTTTTGAAATTCTCTTGTATTTAATGTGTAGCTTAAAAAGGATTTTCAGCGTTATTTTTCCCCCTTCTTAAGATTAACGAGTAAAAACGGTTATCTTTGGAGTGCCAAAGATTAAACCAGTTTGCAACCCTTTGGAAAATGTCTAGTGCTAACTGTGTTTGCACACAAAAACTTGATCGATTGTTTCTATATAAGACTTTACTGTATAGTAGTTTGATGTTGGTAATATTTTGTTTTAATGTAAAGAGGAAAGGAACCAAGTTTGATGAAGATATCATGGAAAAACAAAGACACACTTTTAATCAATAGTTTTTATGGGAACTATATCTTATAATGGTTTGATATTGATAATATTCTACGGATATATTTGAGAGCATAATGACACTCCCAATTACCATGTCTGATTAGGATATATTGAAAAACAAAAAAGACTTGCAGGGAAAAAATCATTTTAGGCGAGCATACCTATGGCAGCTATATGATATAGAGTTCCAAATCAGCCATATGCACTGTCTGCAACAAAAGTAGTATATATATAATTTGTAGGATCGGAGACGTCACCTTCTTTGCGCTACATATTTCGTAACAAAGTTCTAAAGGGCATAAAAACAGGATGTATTTTACGTGAAATACATAGCATACTTTTTAGAGTAAAAGTTGCGCAATAAAAACACAGTTTTTGTTTTTCAAAGTTTTTAAGCGTATTGAAAACGTTAAACATGTTTTTGTCTTTGTCTTCTAGGAGTACGACATTAAGGATCATCGGCCATGGCTATCCTTAAATCAGTGCGGCCTCAACAAACCCGAACAAATCAAATTTGCGCGTTATTTGGGCCAAGGGTTGCCAACGTTTACGCTGTTTTGCATTTATAGCAATTTTAAGAATCTATTTTGCACCAAACGCACAGAAATGTAAGTATATATATATCAATGTAATAAAGAGAAGCCCATATCCTATTTATACACTCGCGCCCCCTTTACCAGCTATACCAAGGATGGCTACAATCTGCCTTATATACTCGATAAAACCAAGCGCTTCCTGGCCAACACAACAGCTGGTAAGTTCACAGTCCCCGAGCCCCCTTTTCATTCCATATGCGAATTTTTATGTATAGTGCAAATGCAGCAACGAAAAAAAAACAGGCAAAACAAAAAAAAAAAAATACCAAAAAATAAAATAAAAACCCAATAGAAAAAAAATTATCACGTTGAAATAGCTTCAAGCGAAATGTGCTAAATTTTAAAAATATACACAAAAACCAGACTTTTTTTCCTCTTGTTATTTTCTCTTTTATGATTTCCTCTATTTTTGCATTTTTTCATTTCTCATTTGCTCTATATATATTTTATTTTCACATGCACTTTCTGTTCGCTCTCAAAACGAAAAATGAACAAAATTTATATATACTACAAAAATTGGCTGCCTATTTTTGCGCTCGAAAAATCAAGAAAAATTTCACTGTGCAAAAAAAAAAAACAAAACATTTTAATTTTTGACTTCAATTTGTTTGTGTTCTTCTTCTTCTTCTTTTTCCACGCATACGCTTTAAATCACTAGGCGAAAATACCAACAACAACAACAACAACAACAATAACAGTAACAAGCCCAACAACACAACAACAACAACATCCACACCGCTCAAACAAACACAAGAGCAAAGCGAATCAGCGCCCGCATCGCCAGCGGCAGCAGCAGCAGCAACAACAACAACAACTCCGACTCCAGCTGTAATGCCCACACCCAACAGCAACAACCACAACAACCATACAACCATACATGCAACAGGCAACAGTAGCACACACTTACACACGCAGCAAGCAGCGCAGTCGCAGCAGCAGCCGCAGTCGGTAGCAGGCGCCGCCGTCGCCGCCGCCGCAGCACGCACAATGGCACCCACGGGCACGCCCCTGCCCAGACCGGGCACGCCCACGACACCAGCCGCGTTGGCAGTGGCAGCGACGCCAACGACGCCGCATCCGCAACATCCGCACATGATGCAGCAGCATACGCCGCATCATCTACAGCCGCAGCCGCAGCCGCAGCAGCAGCAGCAGCAGCAACAACAGCAGCAGCAACAACAACAGCAGCAGCAGCAGCAGCAACTGCAACAAGCGTCTACGCCCACGCGTGGCCCGCCCCTAACGCCGCAACAGCATTCGCATCATCATCAGCAGCAACATCCACATGCTCAGCATGCGCCGCCGCATCCGCATCACTATCCGCATCCGCATCCACATCCGCAGCAACATCCACAGCATCCACAGCATCCACAGCATCCACATTCGCATCCACATCCACATGCCCATCCGCATCATTTTGCCTACGCACATCCGCATCACACGCACTACGGCCTGCCGCCACATCCGCATCCGCACCAACATCCGCACTCACAGCCGCTTCCACATCCGCACGCCCACATGGCAGCTGCCATGGGCTACGGCCAACAGGTGGCGCCACCAACGGCGCCCCCAAATGCAGCACAACCGCCACAGCCGCCGCCGCATGCACTGCCGCCGAACATGTGAGACTGGCGTCGGCGTGGCGCCAAATACGGCGGCAGTGGCGCCACCTGTTGACAATCGTAGACAGCTTCAGCTACCTACCTAAAAGAATAATAATGGAAAAAACCCTACTACTATTATTAGCTCTAACTCTTTTTTTTTTTACATCATTTGGTTTTTATCACGTTGTCTTTGTCCACATTTATTGAGTCTTCTGTTTTGCTCTTAGCGTATATTTCGTTTGTAGTCTAATTTTACAAGCTTATTGCCAAATTTTTTTAAATATGTATTATGTTAAACGACTAAATTGTTGGACGATGATCGCGCCCTGAACTATGCAATGTTATTCCTTGAAAAGAGATTATTACAATTACACACATACATATACACTACCACATGTAAACTGTCAACATCAGTATAGAAAATCAAGCTATTGAAAGTAATATTTAAATATGCATATATATATATATATATGACCACATATATATTTTAGTAAGCCAAGAACAAATTATTATGTATGTGAAAAACCAATCCTAACTATATACACAACATCTACATATACAAATACATATACATATATATATACAAACATATAAAGAGAAATTTTGTTTGCAACAAATATACATACATAGCAAAAAAAAAAAAAAAAAAAGAAAAACAATAATGGCTTCTTTCTTATGAGCATTTATATTATGCCTGTTCCCGCGTTTCTCTGCATTTGTGCTAGCCAAGCGTCACTTTTCTTTTGCATTTGGATGCGCTCCCTTTAAAAAAATGCAACTCTCTCTTGTAGACCTCAAGAACATGGCGGCCGCGAATGACGGCACGCTCGAGTTTGCCAGCAATAGCAGCAGCAGCAGCAATAGCAACAACAACAGCAACAGCAACAACATTAACAATAACAGCAGCAGCAGCGTTAATAGCAACAGTAGCAGCAGCAGTAACAGCACCAGCGCTGTTAACAACTATGTAACAGCCGCATCCACTCAACCATTGGACGCACGCTACGGCTGTGTGGCGACGTCGACGTCGCTGCCACTGTTACCGCCACCGTCGATGCCGCTGCCGCTGGCGGCGCTCGGTCCGCCGCCGCCGCGTTCACTGGAACAGCTGATCATCTATGAGAATTTCAATGTGCACGAAACGCACCGCATCGAAGACGGCGTCTGTACGCACATCAGCCGCCTGCCGCCCAAGAAGCAGGAGCTATTGAAACAGTTCGGTATACAGAGTAGTAGCCAGCAATGTCTGAGCAATTATGAAAAGTGCATACTCATCGAGAACTTCATCAAGTTTTGCAATGTGAGCAACTGTGTATCGACGTGTGCTCAGCCCCAGCACGCGAGAAAGAGAGAGAGAGAGAGATAGAGCCTGCCCAGGCAGGAGGCGAATGCGCAGCGTGCAGCGGAGCTTTGTTCTTAATACTCCCCCCAAAAGCAATTGGCTATGATTATATATGCATATATATAATACACACTATTGGCATTAATCATTGTTACTCTCAGTAGATCTCAAAATTTCACCATCATCCCCTCCCCCATGTAGAACAAAACTCTTGCCGTCTTTCGGAGCAGAGCTTTTATAACTGATTACACATTTTTGTTTTGATCACTCACACAGGAATATCAGATATCCGATCATCGACCCTTTTTGGACTTCCACGAGAGCGCTTTATCCAAATGTGAACAACTTAAATTTGTACGATATCTGGGCCAGGGGCTATCCAATCTGACGCTAAACAAGATCTACGTAGCATTCAAGGAGCTGCTGGGCAACGGACGACCTGACAAGTGAGCCAATTGAGAACCTAATCTTCGATCCCGGTGTTTAACTTTTCTATTTCACAGATCTAGCCCGGACAGCTACAATTTAGACGTACTCTTGAAGAAGAAGCGCAAAAACCTCTACAATCGCCTGCATGCGGCTGGTAAATCATGTTCGTTATAATAGATTATTGATAAATATTTAAGTGTTCATTTTAAAACATTTCATTAGTTTAACAAACCTAACCTAACTTTTCTCAGTTGTAAAGTAACTATTTTTTATCGATTGCTGTTTTCGATTACATTTAAAATGCATGTAGCTAAGTTAGCTTTAATGTCCTCTCCCATTTTTGCAGCAACAAGTGTCGATCTAACAACGTACGATTCAGCCCAAGCGCCCCATCCTTTGGTAACGCAAACGCCACGCCCACAACAGCACGCCTTCGCCGCGCTAACAGCTGCCACGCAGCACGGCGAAGTGCGCGGCGATCTGGCGCAATACAGTTATGTGCCGCGGTAAGAGCTAACGTTGGCGCCTGCGCGGGCGTTGCACAACACTTACAAATACACACCCACACATGCATACATATTACATATACTTCCTGGAACTGGACCAGTAACTGTTGTGTCTTCAAAACGAAAAAGAAACAAAACAAAAAGCAAAATTATACGGAAAATGGGAGAGTTGTTAAGCAAATTGTTGCTAAATAATTCAATTGAAAACCAAGTGCTAAATTATTAAAAAGAAAATACGAGAAATTAGTGAAAATTAGTGTAATAAATTAACATAACAGTAATGAGAATGAAATTCCAACTAGCAAAGAAAAATACACACAAAAATTATTCTAATAAGAATGCAGTTTATATAGCGCTTCTAGAGCTGCATTTTCACATGGCAGATCCACGCCTAATCGATTCTATATACATATATATTTGTAGCTCGTGCTTCGGTTTCCAAAATCCATTCTCCATTTTTTTTTTTAAAGTTAAACATGCATAAAAATACATATATGTATATCTATATACAGTATATAGAGCTAAGTTAGATATTAAGCGCAACACCAAAATTCAAAAAATAAATCAAAGACCTCCCAAGAAAGTTCCCTAATATGCATATATATACATCAACTATAGCATATAGTTTGTAAGCTAAGAAATAAAAAGTTTACATTTATATTAGCAATACACACACATGCCCACACAGACACAACGTCAAAACACTGAGGAAACAGTATGGCAAACAACATAAAAGTTTAACAAAACAATTATTCCTATATACAATACTTATATACAACAAACAATATATAGATACATAAAAGATTATAAACGGAAACGCAAAAATCAAATACCAAGCATAGCAATTGTAAATTCAATATACATACATGAATCTATATATATATACATATATATATATATATATATATATATATATTTAAATAACATTAACAAATATATTATATACTAAAAACGCCAGTCTTTCTTTGTTCTTTTTAACTGTACGGAAACTTTTTATTTTTTTGATCCAAAAATGTTTTACTTTGTTTTTCTTTTACTATATACTGTGGGATTATTAACTTGCAGCAATTTGGAGGCATTGGGTACAAAAGAAGTAAAATACAATACAAGGCAGTTCTTTATATGGGCGACTTAACTAACAGACACACGCGATTCCTTGCCAAAAAAGATTTGTTTTACCTAAATATACCAATAAGAATATGTTTCGTGTATATTCAAACTGGCAGCAATTTTGAATTGCCGTTAGTGTATGCGATATCGATAGATGTTGGATACTGTGTAAATGCAATCTAATTGGATTCTTTTTTGCTCATCTTCTGCTCACGCTCCAACGCCCGCTGCTTGGCCTTCTCATAGATGGGCAACAGTTGTCCGGTCTCGCCCAGCATTTTCAGCAGTTCAACAATGAATGGCAAATAGTTGTGTTTGCGTCGCACGTTCTCCACCTGCAAAAGCAAGATTGCAATTAACATATGATTATAGCATATATGTATTTAATTAATAAATGTGTATGCCTTGTATCGTTTTTTCTTCTCAATTTCATACTGTATGTAGGAGCGCAGGCTATTGATTTCAGTCTGTCGATCATCTGCCGTGTCCATGGCATTGGCAGCCGGATTGAGCAGCTTATCAATCTGCTGCTCGTAGATACGCTGTCTGTCCGAGATCAGGGCCATTAGATTGAAATGGATTTCACCATCACTGTATCGCTGCATGCGCTTCTCAATGATCGGTCGCACAACATCGATCCAATTCTGATCCGGCTTGATCTCACCTAGATCAATGGGTCCCTCACGCAGCCCATCAAGCTCGTACAGACGACCCGCAATGGGCATGTAGCCAACAAAGTGATAGACATCCTCATCTTTGTTCGGGTTCTTCATGTCCAGCTCGAAGAGCGTTTGCCGCGCAAACGAATTGTGCACGGTGCGTATCTGGGAGGCGTTGCTCAGCGTCAGGCCCTTGTTGTAAGGATCGAAGCACTGGCAGAACTCCTTGAAATTGGTCAGCGTGTCGCCCAGCTTGATGTCGTCATGATTCAGGTTCAGCAGCAAACTAAGTATAGCTTGCGTCGCACAGGCATTGTTAATCACTTGCTTGGCAAAGAATATGTGATCCCGGTCCAGCACCACTTTGCCAGCCGGTTCGTCTTCCTGCACCCATTTAAACAAAAAGATCAGCCCATGTATCGGCTCTAAGTCCTTGAACGATTCACTGTCCAGGCTCCAAATTTCTTCCACTTGAGCGCCATCGCAGCCTACACAACAGAAAATACAAGGTTTTATTGATAAGATCACCAGGTATAGGCCCCTTCGATGCCGGCAATAGCGTCCGCGTCCTGTTGCAAAAATGAAAAATGCGCGCGCGCCCGGCTTATAAACTTACCAAATTCACGTATCAGTTCGGTGAATACGCCAGGATCACTTTCGATAAGACACCAATTGCCTGCTCCTTCGCTCATTGTGTGCAGCTTGTTGTCGTTTGATTAAATTGCAAAACTTGCCACTAAAAAAATTTTCTTGTCAACTCACAAGCTACACGATTAATGATAGGGATGTTCATATTGTAACGATATATAGAAAGCCGATACTCCCGATACATACGATATTTAAAACGATATTTTATTCAGATAGTATCGATATAATTATCGATATGCAACACATGTTCAATTTAGTAAATTATGGCCAATCATACCAATTATGCCATTTATTAAACTTTGAAGTTTTTTGTTTTTTTTTTTTAATTACTAAAGACTAAATCCGTTTTTAGCAGCTGTAACCGCATAGAATTTTACTGTTAACTGCATACACAGCTGCATTGCGATTGCCAATACTGCGTATATTTAACGATGTTTCACCGTTGCTGTACATCTCTAATGTCATGGCGGACACAAAGCAAAGCGGTGGGGAAAAAAAATTATGCGCAGGCAGAATGAAAAATCTCACGTAAAAAAAATAATATTTTCTGCAGCCAGTGAAATGTAAACTAATTATTTGTACTATTACAATAACAGTGAAACAATAATGTATATTTTAGTGTAACATTTATAAAGCATACGGTTAGCTGAAGCAATGAAAATATGACGCGAAAATATGATTTCAATTTTGTGCAGGCAGCAGCACCACCAACAAAATCAGTGTTTGTAGTGTCAGTGGAAAATTGGCAATTGCGTACGTTTATGTAAATGCAGAGAACGGGCGATAAAAACAAATTGCAATCCAGTATCGAGCGTTTTGAATTGACTGTGTATTAAGGAGCGTATACGCCTCATCTCGGTGTGCGAGAAATATTGGGGGAAAAAGAGGCGCGAAAAATTCGCAACAAAATGGTTGTCTCAAAAGACAACAAGCGTCGCCGTAAGGAAACAGAGACACCGCCAACGTCATCGTCAGCGGCGGCGGCGGCAGCGGCGGCTACTCTGGCTGTGGAGTCATCACCCGAGATGCCTAAAAGGTGAGCCCATACCTGCCCCTATCTATCTGGTTGATCGCAAATTCCTACCTATGTGTGTATAAATTGTATAAAGAGATGACGACGCAGCAGCAGCTAAGTTTAATGTTGCCACTGTTAATTTCACGAACAGCAACAGCGTTCTCCCCACTCTCCCACTCAAACGTGAAGTGAGGTGCGCTCCATTGTATAAGCAACAGTGTTGCCAAGAGTAGGAAAAAAGGCTAAAATAAGCTAAAATTAGTTCACTTGTGCTGTATTGCATTTAGTGTTGGTTAACTCAAAACAAAAAGAGCCAAAATATAGCTAACTGTGGGTGGCATAAATTTAGCCATAAAAAGGCAAAAACTTGACAGCACTGTTGAACAAGCGTCGTGGCTGTGTTGTTGTACAGGCCAAGGGCTGATTCGCAGTTGCTTTGGGGTAGAGCAGGTGTCCGTGTGTATGTGTGGGTGTGGAAGTGATGTGTGAGTAAATTGAATGTGTTGCTGTTGTTGTTTTCGTCTTTATTTTGCGATTAATTTGTATCCAATTGCATTTTGTTACCAATTAAAATTCACTCACACTTTTATCTTGACTTTATGCCCCCCGCTCTGATCACCCCACTCTATTGCAGAACGAAGGTGCAGGCACAGCGTAAATTCGCGCAAGGCCAAAGCGCGCCCAGCACAGCGGGCGCATTTAGTGCTGCCAGCGTCGCAGCAGCAGCAGCAGCAGCAGCAGCAGCTGCAGCATCTGGACCAAGCACATCCGCAGAGAGCCACCAACCACCGATTGAGATATTGCCCAACAAGTGTCCGAAGCCGCAGGATTTCTTAACGTTTCTCTGCTTTCGCGGCACTTCAGCGCTGCCCCCGCACTTGGACTACTTGAATCAGGGCAAGTCCAAGGCAAACGACGCTCCGCCCAGGAGCGATGCCAGCAACAACAACAAGCCCAAGAAAAAGCAGACGAATAGCAACAAAAAAAAGAAACGCGGCAGACCCGCCAAAGCAGCAACAGCCAAAGCTGGCGCTGTGCAACTGCAGCAACAACAAAAGCAACAGCAGCAGCAGCAGCAGCAGCAGTTGGCAACAACTGATAAAACAGCTAGTGATAAAATAGAAGCAGCAACGCCCCTGCCGCCGCCGCCGCCCCCGCCAGCGCCGCCTCTGCTGCTGGCGGGCGCAGTGCGCAAACGCGCCGAAGTGATAGCCGAGGGCAACAGACGTGGCGCTCGACGCACCGAGACCTTAAAACGGCGCTCGAATCGCGCCAGCAACAGAGACAAGGATGATGAGCCAGCGCAGCAACCGCAGCAGCAGCAAAAGTCTGTCGCAGCCGAACAGGAGGATGGGGAGGACGACGACGATGACGAGTTCTTTTCGGCGCACGATGCCAGCTCACGCAACGGCGGCGCCGATGAGGTCAAGTCGGAAGCAACGCACTCGCAAGCCAAACGCGGACGCGGCCAAGCAGCTGCAGCAGGCAAAAAAGCGGCTGATTTACCAACATCTTCAGAGACGCACAGTGCCGCCGCCAAGGAGAAGGAGAAGGAGAAGGAGAAGGGGCCCGTGAAGCGTGTGCGACAACGTGAATCGCCCATTTTTATACCCTCACCCGAATCCTCTGGTCGCATGACACGACAGCGGGCTTTTTTTGAGCCTGTCAAGGTGCTGCCAAAGCAGGAGAAGGAGCCGGAGAAGGAGGAGCACGAGGCGCAGAAGCAGAAGCAGCCAACTGCAGCGGCCGAGCCCAAGAAACAGCAGATCAAGGAGAAAACCAACCCCAGCATTTATGCCAAAGATGCGGCCAAGCAGCAGCAACAGCAGCAGCTAGAGAACGGTGGCACAGCAACTGCAACGGCAGCGGCAGCAGCTGCTGCTGCTGAGCAGCAAAAGGGTCTCAATGTCTTCGACTTTAGTTCGGATGATGAGCAGCCGCTGGCCAAGGCCATCAAGCTGAAAAAGGGCGGAAAAAAGGGTGCATCAGGAGCGGGAGCGGGAGCGGGAGCGGGAGCAGCAGCCGCCGCCGGCGCCCGTGGACGCAAATCAGCGGGCGGGTCGGCAAAAAAGCAACAGCAGCAGCGGGAGGAGAAGGCGGAGGCAGCTGCTGCTGCCACGCCCACCAAAGCTGAAGAACCGGCCAAAGCAAAGCGCGGCAAAGCAGCGTCAAAAAAGAAAGTCGAGCCGCCGGAGAACCCAAACGACGATGACGAGGACGACCGGGATTCGGAGTCGGTGCCGCTCTTGTCCAAGAAGCAGAGCAGCAACAATGCGCGCCTATCGCGTCGCCTGGCACAGGCCAAGGCCAAGGACAAGGACAAGGACAAGGTGGAACAATCGGCCAGTCCGAGTCCGCAGCGCAGCCAGCGCCCGTCGCGGAAAACGAAGGAGGCGGCGGCCATCTACATGGGCATCATCGGGCACAAGCTGCAGATGGCCGACGACGAGGAGGACGACCTGTCGCTGAGCAGCTTCCCCGACATACCCAACGTCAAGCAAATGGAGAAAATGGAGAAGGAGATCAAGAAGAACGCGGCGGGCAAAACGGTCGCCACAGAAGCCACAAAAAAATCTGCAGCAGGAACAGCAGCAGCAGCAGCTGAAGCTGCTGGCGCAGCAGCAGCAGCAGCAGCTGGAGCAGGAGCGGGAGCGGGAGTGGAAGCAGCCGAACCAACAGTTGCCGAACAGTCGCAGCCGCCGCCTGAACCGCCAGCGTCGGCGCCCAGACGCGGACGTCCGCCCAAGCTATCAAAAGGGGGTGCGGGAACGTCCACGGGAGCGGGATCGGGAGCAGGAGCAGGAACAGGAACAGCAGCGGCAGCGGCAGCAGCAGCAGCAGCAGCCGCAGCCAGCAAGCCGCAAATTGAGGGCATGTTGGTCAAAAAGGGTGCACTGGCGCTGGCCAAGGCCAAGTCCGAACAGCAACAGCAAAAAAACCAACAGCAGCAGCAGCAGCAAAAAGTCGACTCCGATGCGGAGGAGGATTTTTTAATCAACGAGGAGCTAAACGAAACGAAGCGCAAGCTGGAGAAGAGTTTCAGCGACTCCGATGATGAGCCGCTGGCCATTAAGGTGCCAGCGGCAGCAGCAGCGGCAGCAGCAGCAACAGCAGCAACAGCAACAACAGCAGCAGTAGCAGCAGCAGCAGCTGCAGCTGCAACAACATCAGCAGCAGCAGCAGCCACAACAGCTGCAGCCGCAACAACAACAACTACAGCCAAAGCCAGCAACAGCAGCAATGCGGAAATTGCAGCAGCAACAATTCCAGCAGCAACTGCAGCTGCAACAACAGCAACAGTGGCAGCAGCAACTGTTAAGCAGCCGCAGCCGACGCCCCAGATGCCCGGGACCACGCAGCTGACGATGCTGCCGCTGACCGCCAAGGCCACGACCTACTCCATATCGCCGCCCAGCTACGGGCCCGCGACCGCCCCCAACCTGAAGGCCATGGAGAAGAAATCGCCGGTGCCCACATCGAAGATATTGAATGTGCCCGCCACCTATGCGCTGCCCGGCTCCGGCGTGGGCGTGGCCGGCAGCGCTGTGGGCTTCGCCAAGACCTCGTCGTACTTGCCGCAAGCGTCGCCGCACTATCACACGTCCTACGTGCGTCCGCCCACGTTTGGTGTCGCTGTCGGCAACAAGACGCCCCAGCAGCAGCAGCAGCAACAACAGCAGCAGCAGCAGCAGCAGCAGCAGCAAATGCAGCAGCAGCAGCAACTGCAAATGCAGCAGCAGCAGCAACTGCAAATGCAGCAGCAACAACAACAGCAGTTGCTGCAGCAGCAACAGCAGCAGGCGACATCCGCGATGGCCGCGGCGGGCACGGCGAGCTCCCCGCTCAAGTATCAGACGCCGCCCACAACCTATCCGCCGCCCATCGAGGCCTATCAGTGTCCCAAAATAAATCCCAATTTTTTAACGCCCAAATACGAGCGCAGCAGCGTTATGCCGCGCGCCAACAACAACAACATCGTCATGAGCAACAACAACAGTAACAATAACGGCAGCAGCGGCAACAACACCGCCGCCGCCGCCAGCGGCAGCGGCAACAACAGCAACAGCTTCACGGCGCCGACCGCAGCGCGCTCGACGCTCAGCAGCCTGGCCACGCCCACCGGCAGCGCAGTTCCGCCAAAAAGTCCAGCGATTGGGCAAAGTCATAGTCTGAATCTCAGTTTGACTGCAACGCCGGCCGCCGTGGCATCCACATCAGCAGCAGCTGCTGCTGCGGCAGCAGCACAGCAACAACAGCAGCAACAGCAACAGCAGCTGCAGCACCAACAACAGCAGCAGCAGCAGCAGCAGCAGCAGCAGCAACAACAGCAGCAGCAGCAGCAGCAGCTGCAGCTGCAACAGCAGCAACAGCAGCAGCAGACGACGCCCACGGCTACGGCCACTGCGGCGGGAGGCAGCAACAACAATGCCGATCCATTGAAAGATGAGATCGGCAGCATTTTGGCGCAGGCCACGCTCATGCCCAGCAAGGAGGAGTCGGGCAAGATCTTTGGCATAGCCAGCGTCAGTCTGGCGCAGAGCTCCGGGCCGGACAACACCAAGTGCACGCTGGGCAAATGCGGGTCGATACACAAGCCGGTGCTGGGTCCGGTGGTGCCCACCGAGGTCTACTTTGGCGACCAGCTGACCAGCAAGGAGCGCCGCAAGGCCAAGGTGAACATGACGCACGAGCAGATACAAAAGTGGCTCATCGAGTGCAGCTCGAATCCGGACGAGATCCAGGACGATCTGGACGATGATTACGATGACAGCATGCGGCCGCAGCAGGCCCAAACGCCGCCGGGTCCGACGCGCGACGACAAGGAGAGCACCAGCTTCAGCAGCTCCTCGAAGAACACGCGCGGCGAGCTGGGCAAGAGCGAGAGCGCCTGGTCGGCCAAGGGACCCTCGCTGAAGGCGACGCCCGTGCTGGTCAGCACGGCGACGCCGACGGCGACCACCAGCAATCGCAAGGACGCCGAAATGGAAGCGGAACCGATGGACTTCGACAAGTGCGCGACGCCCGTGAATCTCACGCAGAAAACGCAGCAGGAGCCGGCTGCCGGCGACAAGAAAACCGGCGAGAAGAAGCCCAAGAATGCGGCCGGCAACGGCGGCAAGGCGACCGGAACGTCGCCTGCGACAGCAGCAGCCGGCGGCACCACGGCAGCATCGGGCAGCAAACGCAGCGCGGCCGGAGCGACGCCGACGCCGACGCCAAGTGCGACGGCCACGCCGCCGCCGCCGCCGCCCGGCAAACAGAAGGCGGGCAACAGGAAGCAGGCGGCAGCAGCTGCCACGCCGCCGCCCAACACCAACAGCAGCAGCAGCACGGCAGCAGGAGCGGGCGCAGGATCAGCAACAACATCGCCAGCCAAGCGCACGCCCGTCTACCAGAGCCAAGGCAAAGGCAAGGCCCAGACGCAGGCGGAGCACAAGCAGCAGCTGCAGGCGGCCAAGGCGGCGGAGAAGACCTCCATTTACGCCTTTGGCAAGGACGAGGAGCCAACGGGCGGCGCGGCAACGTCTAAAGCAGCAGCAGGCGCAGCAACAGCTGCTGTTGCAGCGGGCAAGGCCGCAAGTCGGCGTCGCAACGCGGACACCGAGTCGGCGCCGGCGCTGAGCGAGCGCTCGCCGACGAAGAAGCGCGCGGCTGCCGCAGCGGCGGCCACAGCGGTGCAGCTGACGCTCAGTCCGACGGACAAGCTGGAGAAGCCCAAGGCGGCGGCGGCAGCAGCGCGCAAGAAGCAGCAGCAGCTGCAGCAACAGCAACAGCAGAAGCAGGCAACAGCAGCCGCAGCAGCTGCCGCCAGCGCAGGCGGGGACTCGGATGCGGAGGGCGCCACCTTCTATATACCGCTGCTGCAGGGCGCCAGCGGGGGCGATGGCGGCATACAGGGCGTGGCCGTCAAGCTGGGCCGCGAGGGACCCGACGGGCCCAACCAGAAGGTGGTCATGCAGGCGACGCTGGTGACCAAGGCGCAAATGGACACCAACTCGAAGCCGCTGCCCGACAACGAGCTGGTCAAGACGCTGCTCAACGCGGCCACGACGAGCGAAGCCAACGCCACGGCCACCACGGCCAGCAGCACCATGAAGGCGAGCACCTCGGCAGCGGCAGCAGCAGCAGCAGCAGCAGCTGCAGCAGCAGCAGCAGCAGCTGCAGCAGCAACAGCAGCAGGAACAACTACGGCCGCCGCCAGCACCCTGGTGCGCGTCAATTCCAATTCGTCGCTCTTCTCCGGCTCGGCCAAGTCGCGCACGGCAGCGGCGGCAGCCGCGACCAGCGCCCTGGCCAAGAAGTACAAGGACGACACGCCCATTAAGATGGCCAACAATACGGCATTCCCGCGCCACGACGATCCCACGCAAATGGTCGAGGCGCCCATATTCAAGCCCACCGAGAAGGAGTTCGCCGATCCCATAGAGTTCATTGAGCGCATCACGCCGATTGCCGCACGCTTTGGCATCTGCAAGATCATACCGCCGGCGAGCTTCAAGCCCGAGTGCCGCATCTCGGACGAGATGCGCTTCACGGCCTACAATCAGTATGTGCACAAGATGCTGCATCGCTGGGGACCCAGCGCCAAGGAGCTGAGCGCGATCAAAAAGTATTTGGCCACACAGAGCATCGTGATGAACCATGCGCCCTGGATTGGCGGCATGGAGGTGGATCTGCCGCGACTCTATCACACGGTCCAGGAGCTCGGCGGCCTCAAAGAGGTCATCGAGAAGAAGAAGTGGGCGCGCGTCGCCGAGGAGATGTGCATACCGAAGCTGGCCCAGGATCGTGTCACCAAACTGGATGACATCTACTGCAAGTACTTGTTGCCCTACGACACGCTGTCGCCGGCGGAGCGCCAGAAGCTCTTCGACGAGGTCGAGGCCGATTGGGCGAAGCGGGAGGCGCGCGCACGTCGCAACGCGGATCGTTTTGTGAACAGCACGGAGAGCGTTTCCAACGAGGAGGACGATGTGTCCACCGACGAGGATGAGGAGTCGGAGGAGGAGATCGACGGCGTCTCCATGGAGTGCATCGTCAAGGGGCGCAGCATGGCGCTCAGCCAGTTCTATCGCATAGCGCGCAACACGATGGCACTCTGGTTCAAGAGCACCGATCCCACGGTCAACGAAGTGGAGGCGGAATTCTGGCGTCACGTGGCCGTGCGCGACAGTCATGTGTGCGTGCATTCCGGCTCCATTGACAGCTCCGGCTGGGGCTACGGCTTTCCCAGTCCGGGACCCAAGGGCAAGGGCTCGAATTATGCACGCCATCCGTGGAACCTCAAGGTGCTCACCAACAATGCGGGCTCGGTGCTGCGCTCGCTGGGTCCCGTGATGGGCGTCACTGTGCCCACGCTCCACGTGGGCATGCTCTTCTCCGCCTGCTGCTGGTACCGTGATCCGCACGGCCTCTCATGGATCGAGTATCTGCACACGGGCGCCTCGAAGCTATGGTACGGCATACCCGACGACCAGAGCGCCAATTTCCGGTCGGCGCTCACGTCCCTGATACCGACGCACTGCCAGAACAAGACGATCTGGTTGCCCTGTGATACGGTGATGGTGCCACCGCACATGCTCACCGATCGCGGCGTCTCGCTGTGCCGCATCGAGCAGAAGCCCGGCGAGTTCATTGTTGTTTTTCCGCGTGCCTACACCTCCAGCCTGGCCACGGGCTATGTGGTCTCGGAGAGCGTTTATTTCGCCACCATGTCGTGGCTGGATTTGGCCAAGGATGATTTCAGGGTAAGTCTCAGGCGTGATTCTGCTTAACAAACACACCAACTGCATCTCATCCTTGCAGGACATTCATGAGAGCTGTGAGCCGGCCATGTTCTCGCTGGAGCAGCTGCTTTTCGCCCTGGGCTACGATCAGCGCGTCAACTCGGACACGTTGCAACAGATGCTGCCCATGCTGAACGAGGTCTGCGAAAAGGAATCGGCGGCACGTGAGCAGCTCAGAGTATGTCACCAGCAAAAGACAAAAACGAAAACAAGAAAATACATTAAAGTTATGCTATTAAAACAATTTTCGATTTCAGGCCGCTGGCGTCACGTCCACCGAGAAGGTGCAGGCGGAGAAGGGTCAGAAGGCGAAGAAGCAACAGCAGCCGCCATATAAATCAATTGAGAGCGAATGCGATCTGTGCCGCGCCAATCTGTATATATCGATGGTGCGCACCGAGGAGGGCAACGTTTACTGTCTGCAGCATGCACTCAAAAATCTCAACAATGGCAATATTCAGGCCAAGCAATGCAAACTGATTTATGCGTACAATGTGGATGACATACAGCAGCTGATCCGACAGCTGCAGGAGAAGATTCAACACAAGGCGGCCGTTAAGAAAAAGTAGCATCGTCGGCGTCGCTACTAAACCAGCGCCATAAAGACTAAAGATAAATGATCTAAATGATTTAAACGACAGCGTTCCTGAAACGAAACGCATAATCTTTGTACATATACGCTACATATATGCATAAATGTATTTATAAATATAGTAGAATACATATATGTAGGTTTTTTTTTTCAGCGTGGCAATGCTTGCAATTTGACTAGTTTATACTGATATACGTACAGATATAAAATCAACTATATATGTGTGTATATATAGCAACTAATATGTTTAAGTAACCCATTTGCAATGAATTTTGTTTTCCATTTTTTTTTTTTTTGTTATTACTGAGTATATATATATATGTATATCCTGTGTGTTATTGATTGTATATATATATTTAAAAAAAAAAAAAAAAATTAACTTAGTAATTAGTTAGCCTTCGATTAAGTCAACGAGAATACGCTCTCCTCAGTTAATACAAAGATTTAAACACAAACACACACACACACACATATACTGCTAACAAGTGGCAATTTCTACTACCTTTTTATACAAAATACGATTAACGATTTACAATTTACCATAGGCGTATAGAAACCTAATGTCAATAGGAGTCGTAGTCTTAGACAGCATTACAATACCAATAGCGATTGGCCCAGAGCCGTAACAAACTAACTAATGAAGCAAATGTTACTTCCTAAACGCCAGGCAGAAATTGTGCAGCTGTTGTAGAATAACATTTTTGTAGGTGTTCCAGTTCGATGTAATGTACTTTTAAATATATATGTGTATGTATATCAACCAGTGCTATAGTAACCGGATAAACTCACAATTTTTGACAAAACCAAAACAACCGCAACAAGGCAGTCCATTGGCAATGAGAAATGGGGTATAAATGAAAACTTTAATTTAGATGTTCTAATGTATTTATATAGTTGTAAAGTTGTAATACAATATTTAAATAACAAGTGCAACAATAAATCTTAACTCGAAATATTACAAAGATGCACATTTAAGTTATTCACATGTGTATATATAAACTATATATGTAAATGTATATATATATATATGTTTTTTTTTCTTTCTTTTTTTAATGCTAAGCGGCAGCAAAGTTATCCAGACATTATTACATTATCTATCTAATCACGCTGTCTCACTATCACTTAGATCTATTTGCGGCTGAATATTCCGAAAGTACAGTGCCTAACCTATGGCCAGTTTAAGTACGATCTAGTCTATATAAGGCAACACTAAGCCTTTGGTTTCTTGCTGGGCGTCATACAATCAGCAGGCACTGTTGTGCGTTTGACGGCACCGCCAGCGCTAGCAACGCTTGCTGCGGTGCTCGTCTCCAGGTTTTTGCCCTTGGCCAGCACATCCTCCAGCTGGCGCTTCAGCTCGGACACCTGTGTGGCCAGCTCTGTGATGCTGCCCAGCGCCTCCTGCAGTCGACGCTCCTGCGCCTTGCGCGATCCCTCCAGACTGCGCACACGTGTGGCTAACATTTTCTGTGCCTGCCATTGGCGCTGCACCTGTTTGGCTAGACGATCGTGAGTGGAGTTGCTGCGTTGGTTGACATCGGCGCCGGCGGCCTTGGCGGGCAGTGTTTTGGCTAGCTGAAGGGCCTGCTGCATCAGTGCGTCGCTCTTCTGGTTAATACAGTGCGCAATGTGGCATTGCGACTGCTGATGCTGCTGCTGCTGTTGCGGCTGTGGTGCCTGGATCTTCTTCAACGGGTTGACCTTTACGCCATTGAAACTAATGTCGCCCAGGGCGCCACAGACAACGACGCGTGCGCTGCCCGAGGACGAGTTGTCGGTCAGTTTGATGGCCGTTTTAAAGTGGATCGCGATTTTCTCATCGAAATGCTCGATGGCCATTGAGGAGATGTCGCGCAGTTCCTGCAACACTTCGTGCGGTCGCAGGGGCTTCGTTGTGCTGCCCAAGAGCCTCAAGATCCCGTTGATTTCGTCCAGCACGCGGCCCGGTATAAAGCAGCATATGTTAAGATCTATGAACTTGGAATAGGTCATTGTCAGCATGGAAATGCGCGTCTCAATTGACGTCAGGATGTCCGAGTGGCGTGCCAGCATGTGATTGCTGCAAGGCAGAGACTCTACGTAATCATTAAATCTATTACAATCTTTGTGGGCTCGCTTACCGACGCTCCGATTCGCGACGTGGCAGGAGGGATTTGATACGTTTGAAATTCCTAGCATGCTCCTGCACAACCTTGTTGAAGCCCGTGTTTAGCACCTGTTGGCAAATGTAGTTGAAGCGAGCGCAAACCTAGAAGCGATCAAGAAATTTGTGGAAGCAACTCGACTTAGTTACGGTTGATGATTTTATTTTTTTCCACATTATTTACCTCGCGCTTTCTGGCCACTTCATCGTATGTGAGCAGCTCTAATATGTCCATTAGCACAGTATCCGGTAGATCCAAGAGATTCATCCTGCAGTGTGAGTTTGTTTTCGAATTGAATTGAAATTGAAAATACCAAAATAAATTGGTAGCAAGAACAGCAAATGATGGGTGAAAACAAACTAAAAAGAAAAATGTCTGGCGTTGCCGGACTATTGTTTGATGTGCACATACAAAAGCTAAGTGCTGGGGCACGCACAGTGCGGGCAATTAACTGTAACGGTTGCTTTTAACGCGTCTTCATAATTTTAAGTTTTAAATAAGTTTCTCGCAAGCCATGGCTACACAGCCTGCAACGGATATCGTTAGCCCAGCTCCCACATATTGCTCTGAGCTGGAATACCTAATCGCGCTTCAGTCAGAGGAGTGGGGCGGCTCCCAAGTGCGGCGATCCCAGCGTTTGCGTGAAAAACAACAAACTGCCGAGGACGCGGCCGCAACGCAGACTTGCGACGCAGTCGTAGCAGCAGCAGCAGCACCAGCAGCAGGAGCAACTAAAGCTGGCTCACCCCAACTATTCGATGAGACAGATGGGGAATGCAGTCAGCTGGCTCAATTGCAGCCCGACCTAAACACCAGTAAACCAGCTCCTAACTCAACTCCGAAAATGGACGCGGCGGATTCTGATGCAGTTAAACGCCGTCGCAAAAATAGCTCAGGGTCGGAGAGTAAGCGACAAAAATCGAAAACTCAGTTTGAAGATGTGCCAATGCTGGCAACACACTCAGAGCCACAACTGGCGCCCATCAACAACCCAGCCCGTCGTCCAATCAAGCGCAGGGCACGCACTGCAACCCCGACGGGAACGAAGCGAAGGCGTTCGAAATCCGAACCAAAAGCTGTGCAGATGCCACCAAAACAAGAAGAGCCGACCGATTTATCTTATGCCCGGGCGCCGCAGCTCCTCCAGCCCAGCAATAGCCGGCAATCGCCCGTTATTCCAATGAATGCCACCAAAACCAGTCAAACGTATTCGTATCAGTGTTTGAACTTGACTCAAACTTTGTTGCCGGCGCGTTATCCGGCACATTTCATACATCAGCTGCCGCCGGAACCCAAATACAATACGGGCACCATTATACCAGATGAATTGCATCGCGTCAGCTCTGGAGGAGCTATCTGCGCACGTGAAAAGTGCTCAACGCCAATTGAGGCACAAGTGACGTGCTCCCCATCGCCGCCGAATATGGACTCGGCGGGGTCCAGAACGCCTTCGTTGAGCGATTCGCTGGCCGAGGTGTTCGGCACCAAGAACATACGAGACGCACTCAACATTGAGGCGCCACGCACATACCAGCTGCAGGAGTTTCATCTGCCCGAAGTAGCTGCCATACTGGGCGTAAGGCTGGAGCGCTTGCGCGACGTATTGGAGGTAATGCAGCGCCTGACAGTCAAGCAGATGCAGCATGGGTCGGACGAATTGGACGATGGCTAGGGGACGAGTCGGCAAAGAAGCGAAGAGCAAAAAGAAAACGTTACTTAACAAAATATTGTCAAACTTTAGGTTAATTTGTATATTATTCTGTTGTCGTTTCTTATGCAGAACAGCAGGCAGTGGGACAGCCTAGCGGTGTCTCGAGTTGATTGAGTTTTGTATTTTTGGATGGCATCGAATGGAACAAAATTGACTCAGTGTTCACATCGATCTGCACATCACTAACTGGTATCGATTTCAAGTGAGAATCGCCGCTGGGCGGCGCCACTGTGCGCTGTACTTGAAGTTGAACTCGCTTTTTGCTTTGTTGTTTTTTTTTTAAACTTAAGTGATTTAAATTTTGTATTTAGTATAATTTAGTTGGTAATTGTTATATAATGTATATTATTATTTTTTGTTTGTTTGTTGCCTAAGACTTTCAGAGTGCACAGAGACAGAGAGAATTGTTTAAACCTTCATCATCTTATTTTGTTGTTGTTGTTGTTGTTGTTGTTATAAATAACCTAATGCTAAACGTTATCTAAACTTCAATATAATTCATAATTGGTTTTGTTTTCTCATTCAATATTTGTATTAATTATGTAATTATATACAAGCGCTCAGACTTGAGAGACCTTTCTAGTAGTCGCTGTCGTAGCTAACATCCTGCTGCGCCTGCGTTGAGTCGTCGGAACGCTCCGACGTTGGATCAAAGTCCACATCCAGTGCATTGTCGTTGGCTGGACAGCAGTTGGGATGCGCCATTGAATCGAAGGCATCTTTGATTTGATTGTTGGCGCCCTTGGGATCCAGATCGGTGGCCCAACTGAAATGCATCAAGGCCAGATCCATGTTGCCCAGCGTCTTGTGTATTTTACCAATTAGATAAAACACAACCGACTCCTTTGGCACAATCTCCTTGAGCTCCTCCAGTTCCCGCAGCGCCTCCTGATACTTGCCCAGCGAGAAATATATGGATCCGCGATGAAAACGCGCCAGCGGATTTTTCGGATCCAACATAGCTGCCGTATTTAGCGTCTGCAGTGCCTGATCCTTCTTCTGCATGAAGAACTGCATCGCCCCAATGTGCACCAGTATGACCGAGTTCTGCGGATTGATTTTCAGCGCCTTCACATAGTGCAGCTCGGCCAGTTCGTATTTCTCCTGTTTGGAGTAGATGGTGCCAATGCCGAACCAGGCATTATAATGTCGCGGATCGCGCACAACTGCCGCCCGAAAGTAGTCCATGGCCTTGTCAAACTCCTCCGTAAGTACCAGCTCATGGCCCAGGAGCGTGTAACTGTACACAAAGTCGGGATCAACTTGCACGGCGCGCTTGAAGAACTTAATGGCCGTCTCGTGCTCCTTGTGCAGCGAGAAACAATTGCCGGCCACACACCACGTCACCGGACTGCGCTTATCCTGGCCGATGAGGTCCTGTGCGAGCGCCGAAAGCGCCACCTCCTTCTGCAAGTGCCACAACGATGTGGAATAGATTTCCATGAAGTCCAGGCGACACGGCTCCGTCTCGTGTATCCGCTTGAATATGAGCACGGCGGCCTCGTAGTCCCGCTGCTCGTAGCGGCACAGCCCGATCAGCGATTGCACCCAACTGGAGCTTAAATGATGCTTTGGTATCGTCCCCTCCAGCTGCTTAACGGCCGCCTTGCACTGAAACGCCGACAACAGCTTGTAGCCCTCGGCGAGATCGCGCAGCAGCAGCATTAAACCATCCGCCGATTGCTTCTTCATGGTGAGCAACTGATGCGCCAGCGTCTGGGCATTGTTGAGGCTGTTGTTTAACAGCACTTTGGCGTCCTCGGCGCTGCGATTGTTCATTGCGGATTGACTGTTGCCGGTTGTGGCCGCCGATGTGATTGTTTCCACTTTCTCCTTCTCCTTGCGCGACTGCTTTTCGCTCAGCTTCTCGGCGAGATGGTGATGCGTCTTCTCATCAATTAGCTCGTTGTTTAGACAGATTTTGGACATGCGTGACGTTTTGGTTTTGCGTGGCGGCGATCTCGGCTGCACAAACTTATTGTTGTTCGTTATGTTCGGCGATTTGTTGTTCTCCTTGACCGAGTACGCCGAATTGCTGAACAAGCGCGAGCTGCGGCGCACTGCCGCATTGGGATTCGGCGGTGCATTGCCGACCACATTGTTGGGGGTGCGGGGCGTTATATTCCCAGCCTGTGTGAAAACGGCGGGTTTGCTTTTCTCCTGACGATTGATGAGGCCGCCCACATGGGTTTTCAACTTTTTCCCAATGATTTTCGGCTCTTGATTGACCTCCACAAGCATTTGTGGCAAGGGCGAATACGTCGACATGCTTAAATTGGCCTGCAGAACGACTGAGCTGCCGTCGCAGGGACTAGTCAGCGGCATAATGCCAAAGCTGGGCGTCAACGGTGATATTGCAGACAGATATTTGAATTGCTTTCGAAACGGAGTCCCATCGTACAGTTGCTGCTGGTGCTGCAGTGCGGGCGTTTCATGGGTTGCATAACCCATGGGTGTGTCCTCAAGTTGCATTAAACTTGGATTGGTGTTCGTGTTGGTATTGGTATTGTTGCCCTGCTGTTGCGCGCCGCCGCGCAGCATCGTAATGGAGCTATTGAGATTGTTGTTGTTGTTGATATTATTGTTGATGTTGTTGTTTGGCGTTATTAGATTCTGCAGCGTGGCCATGCTGCTGTTGTTGTTCTGTTGCTGCAGATGCTGCTGTTGCTCCACCGGCGTGTTATAATTGATGTTATTGCTTATATTGTTCAGAAGCAAATTTTCCAGCTGATGCTGCTCGGTAACAACGTTGGCGCCACTGCCGCCGCCGAACAGAACCATGGAATTGGCATTGGCGCTGCTGCCCTGGCAGGTGTTGAACACATCTGTGCTATGAATTTGGAATACTGCCGCTGTATCCGTATCCTGACCCAGCAGGCATAGATCGGCAAACGCATGCCACATAAATGGGTTCAGTTTGAGTGCACGACGAAACGCGCTCACCGCCAGCTTCTGGCGCTCAGTCCGTACACAGATCTGCGCCATCAACTGGTAGGCGAAGCAGGCGAGCTCGCCGAACTCGCGCTGCAGCTCATCAAAGTGTTTGTTATCCACAAAACCACTGGAAATCAGGGCACTTTCTGCTTCCGCATATTTCTTAAGCTCGTAGGCGCATTTGGCCTGCAAAAAGCGGCATTGGGGCGAACGACGTGACTTCTCAAACAGGAGCCAATAGGCCTGGTGCAATTGATTTGAACGGTAATAACTGGTGGCTAGCAAAAATATTGTCTCGTCGCTTTCCACTGCAAAAAAAAAAGAAATAATAATAATAATAAAAAATATGTAAAATGCGCGCACAGTTAACGTTTGTTGTATCCCATATATACTGGGTAGGCTGCACTTACCTTCTGAGCAGAGACGTTCCGCCAGAAAAACAGCATCTCGATGATCATAGTGATTCAGGCAGTGCCATATGGCGGCCTGTATGGATGAAAACAGCGGGTTGAAGTATATACATACATATATAAAAAAAGGCTTTTTTTTATTGTTTGCTATCGATTTACCTGCACGGGCTCTTGTATCATCATTGCTTTTGAATTTTATGTCAAACTGTTTGTCGAAACTCGTCTGGATCCGTTCCGTTCCGACGCCACGACGCCACGAGCTTTTCACTTAGCTGGGGGCGCCCCAGTTACAATCGGTGCTATTAGAGCTGCACTTTTAATCCGGTTTCGGGGTCAGTTTCAGTTTTCTAGGGGGGGGAGCCCTTCTATGCTTCACATACGCAAACTGAAAACATGCAATGGATCATGCTGCACTGACTCCGCACGCTGTGCAATTTTCCACCAATCAAGAGCACAAAAAAAAAAAAAACGGTGTGTGGGTAACTTAAATGCGGGGTGTACTGGCGCTGCTGCTGCTGCTTCTCCCTGACCACCACTTCTAATATTGCGCTGGCGAGGCTTCTCTTCTTCTTGTAGCACGTACTACAGCACTCTGTACGTCAGTGAATTTTTCGTAACAATTTTCAAGGCCTTCGAATTAGCTTTTCCGCACACACACTCTCACACACACACACATTACAAAATCGACTGTTTTAGAGTAAAGCAAGTTATATATATGATCTAAACGCGAAATTTATGGCCTATTCGTTTGCATTAAAAACTAAAATTAGTCGAATTACTTCCATGTGAATGGCGATGCCAGCTATGTAATTGCCATTCTCCCGGCATCGATGTGTGAATGTCAATAACACCAATCGTCGCTATCGTTATCGTGCCAGGGAAATTTTTAAATAATTGCTAAACTCTGTTTATTTTTTTCTTATTTATTACAAATATATTAAACTCTGTCTTACTTGCTACACTACGACTATTTGCTTGTGCATTAGATTGTCCAACTTAGTATCTCTATTGCGAATCACTTGAACTGGAACTTGAACTGTCTGTGGACATGACTTCGACATCGTCCTGTGCCGAAGATTCTTTGTGTGCACGTGTTTCCAGTGCCACCGAGTTGCCAGAAGCACCCATCATGTGCAGTTCGCCCAGGTTCCAGCTGAATTGGTTTTGGAATGCATTTGGTACATCGCTTCCGCCCCCACCGCTGCCACTACCGCTGCCTGCACCGCTTAAATTTCGCTGGGAATCCGACTGAATGGAGCTACTTGGATGTGCCACAAGTCCACCATTAATGTTCTGCTCAGATTTGCCCAAAAGGCCATTGCGCATTTCAATATCTGTGGGATATGGTCGTCTAAGATCGCCAATGCACCAAGTTAACGGAGCGCTGACTGCATTTGCCGAACTTATGCGGTGTGCGTATTTGATAAGCTCCTCGGAAGAAACCGGTCGCTTATTGGCTTGATTAATGCTTGCCAACTTTTGGCGTGCCTGAAATATGGCTGTAGAGAGTATAAGTTCTGCATCCTTCAGGGATTTTTGTAGTTTTTGAATTTCTCGATCCTAGACAAAAATAGAGAGCATAGCAGTAAAACGTGTATTACTTGCATTAATAGTACTTACGTGAACTTCCACCTTGGCGCGCAGTTTATCCATTGCTTCTTCTACTTTGGCTTGTTCATCTGCCAGCTGCAACATTTTTCTTAACTCCTCATCTTTTGAAACCAATAAGTCCAGCAAATCTGCAAGTTCGTTACTAGATATTTTCTGATGTGCTTGTTCTATGAGTTCTTTGGAGATCATTTCGATGTCATCAATTAGTAGAAGTAGGCGCTCTTTGGTGCTTAAATGAAACGACATGGTTGCTTTCTTACTAAAGGTGGTGAGTGTGTTGTTTTTAATATTTTGGCGAAAAGAAGCCGGAAAGTATTTGCTGTACCGACAAAGTATCGATACCATAGACATGTGTTATCGATACGAACATAATGTGCCAAACAAGCACACAAGTGCATTAGTTGGCCACACAGAAAGTGACATAAACACAAACAGCTGTTTGTTGGGCAAAATCTAGCCCAAGCAACAGACGCTTAAAGCACAAGAAGGAGAAAACACTATTCAAAATTTATAAATATTAAAAATTCCGTTCAGATTACCCTTTAAATATTGTGGTCTGCAATGATATTTAAATCGTGAACATGTTACAGTTGCTGATAGTACTTACTTTGCTTATCTTCCTCTTCATATACTGGTAAGTGCAGCCGCACCGGCTAAACAAAAATAATGCGTAAAGTTAACGTTGCTGTCTTATCGTCTATTTAGGATATTGCCTACGGGCATAAGCTGGTATTTGATTAAGCGCTTTCGGGTCAAAGTGCGCATCGGACGCATTTCATTGCCGTATTTGTCGCTCAAGAATGTCCACATCAGCAAAAGCGGGTTTTCAGTCGTAAGTGCGAGTTAATTGACCACCCCTATATATATTTATATATATATTTAATGTATGATGCCCATAGCAAATCGAGGAGGTGTGCTTGCGGAGCCGTTGCTTTACAGCGGAGGTGACCAAGATATTATCCATTTATGTGCGCGACATACGCATCAATAAGGACATCCATAGCAATCGGCCGGATGACATCAGCGATGGTTTCTACTACAAGCCGCGCGAACAGAAGCCGGACGTCAGGAATGTACCCGATTTCCGGCAAACCAAGGTGCCCGCAAGCATTACAAAATTTGCACAGTTTATGGCGGTGCATGTGAACAACATATCGGTGCTGTTGATGAATAATGACTTCGATCCAGGTTGGTTCATACACGCCACCGCCAAGGAGCTGCATCTGGATGGCAGCCTTGTGCAAAACGCCCGTGTCCTGCTGGTTAATGCTGCGCTGACCGAGGCGCAGGCCAAGATGCTGCGCCATTGCAATGCGCGGCGACAGTCGCTGGAGAATCTAAATAAAATGCGTCCGTGTCTCGGTGAAGTTAGCTTCGATGTGGCACTGGATGCATCACTCTTTGCACACGGACCACTGTCCATGGATGTAAGCTGTGGCTGATGCCGCCTTGGCATTGAGTTAACTATATACTATTTATGCGCTGCTGCTGTTTTCTCCTCCAGTCGCTCAGCTTGGTCATCAATAATTGCAAGTCGGTCATACATGGAGGTCTCTACGAGTTCCTCAGCGAAGCCAAGCAACGCACCAATCCTGGCCAGCGGTCGAGAAGCTTACACCAGGCCCTTGTGCCCACCGCGAGCAGCTACGACAACGACAACTATGAGAAACTGGCGCCCATTATACCAAAGAACTTTAACTTCAGCTTGAAGGCAGCAACATTTTCAGCAGTCAAGGAGAATTCGCAGAATGATTTTAGTGCCAAATTACAGCAGTTTACCGTAAGCCGCCACTGAGCTTACACTGAGTTTATAAATAATATTGCATATTTTATTTGCAGATTACCGGCAAATTTAATTCAAAAATTGTGGATGAAAAGACGCTATTGCCCTCCATGTTAGCTAAGCTGATCTTTCAGCATCTGGACATTGATACCAAATACGAGAAGCTGCTCTTTGTGGAACAGTTTACGATTGACTCGGTGGTCAGTTAACAAATCACTTAATCCAACCCCATGGGATGCTATTAATGCTTTCACATTTACAGCTGGAGAAGGATATTTTCAATCTTTATGTCAAGCTGAAGACATTCCAAATTATTTATAATCATAGCGAGATCTATGATTTTGTAAACAACAACTTTTTGGCACGACAGCGTGCATCGAGCAGCCATCAACTGCTGCAGCTAGGATATAGGCAAAAGTCTCTGCCGGATCATTTGTGTTTGGATGCGGTCACGCCGTTAATCTCGCCAGCCAAGGAGCGTCGCGACGGCGGCATCCTGGAGTGGATCATGCAGCGCATCGTCGTCAAAGGCTGTGCGGAGCTGTGGAACGTCTCGCTGCTCATGAAGCTGGATGATGAACACATCGCCATGAGCGTCAGTCACACACGCTTTCTGCTGGAGCAAATCGAGGAGAAGCGCAGTTCGCTATATCGCAACAAGTTTCTCAATCTGTTGCTCAATCAGCGGCAATGGAGCATGGAGTTGATGGTCGAAACATTGTGGTCGAATCTGGGCAACTCCAACAACGACACAAACAATCTGAAAAAGACGCACTCACCTGGCTCGCCGTTTTTCCTGGGCGTCAGTTTGGTGAAGCTGTGCTCCTATGCGAACACCACCAAGCTGGACATCTCCATACACACATTCCGCACCGAGTACAGCATGCAGCTGGCGGAGTTCATTGTCAAGTCAATGCTGTGCGTGAAGCAGTATGGTGGGCTTGGCGCCAAGCGTCCCAAGCAGTCGCAGCGTCGCCTGAGCAGCAACTCCGGAGAGCAGCAGGGCACGGCTTTGCGTGTTTCCGTAAAGGTCAAGGATATCACGGCGTACTTTGTGAACCATCACAATGTTTATGTGCTGCTGAGCTTCTCAGAGATCAATCTGACCCGTGTTCATAGTTTTACCACGCTCAAACTGGAGGAATTCCAAATGGCCATCATGCGTTCGATGACGGCCTCATCGCTGTGCCTTACGGACTTTTCGGATGTGTTCGCCAACTGCAAGATGATACGACTGGAGCATCAGCCGGCGACAGAGGGCTCGCCCGGCAAGCTGTCCATCTATATACCCGACAATACGGAGGCCATGTGGAACTCCAACCTGCATATGCATATGCTGACGCTCGTGCGCGATATGCTGGACCTCAAAGCGGAGCTGGCAGTGCCTGCACCCAGCAAGCTGGACACCCAGAAGTCCAAACGTTCGCTCATCATCGAGTTGTCCGCGGAGCGTAGCACGATCTGCGAGCTGAAGCTATCGGAGCGCCATTCCATACAGTTCTTTGTGGAGAATCTCTTCTTCAGCCACAAGGAGCGCAATATTATCTACGCGGAGAATGTCTTCGTCAAGATCGACGACCAGCACATCTTTACGGTCAAGGAACTGGACATGCAGTCACTGCAGCACCTGGACATGCTCAGCCAAGAACGTCTCAACTTTCCCGGTTTTGTGCTGCCCTACAACAAGGTGTGGGTGACGACCATTGGCTCCTTCAAGGCAATTTTTCCGTACGATCACGACTTTTATGATGCCATCAACAATGAGTTCGTGACGCACTTCAAGTGGCTCAAACTGGTGCACAACTACAAGAAGAAGCCGTTTACGGTGCACTCGCCGCTGCCCAGCGATTGGGTGATCAAGATCAAGGAGTTTCTGCTCGAGATTAGCGATGATCCCTTCGAGGTGAAGCTGCGCGACAATTATGTGCTGCTGGTGGACGAATACCTGGAGAGCCTGAAGCGCAAGGCGCTCTTCGACAAGAAGATCGCCGAGCTGTGCTCGGAGCGGCTCCTGGTGCCCGCCGGCACCATTGAAAGCCTCTATGCGAATCTGGTCAAGAAAAACTCGGAGATTTACATACAGCGCTCGAAGAAGATACGCGATAGTGGGCCAGTGCGCACGCGTCTGCTCGCCTGGATAATGACCGATGTGGAGGTCCTGGCCATGGCAGACACCTCCATACACGGGTACGAGAACGTGACCCGGATCATGCGCGAAATCGACTCGGAGAGCCCCTGGCCGGAGGAGGGCCTGCAATTCACGACGCTCTGGTGTCGCGGCGTCAACATCAGCTGCTCCGAGTGGAAGTTCATGTTGCGGTAAGCATCGAGTCCTTTTCTAAGTTGCAATTAATTCAATTTTCCTTCGTACCCAGGGACTTCCCGCAGCCCATGTTCTATGTGAAGGGCATGCGGCTCTATGGCAATCTCTGCGGCGCCGAACAAATGGCCTCGAAGCGAGCCAAGCGCGACGTCTTCGTGGAGGTGGGCGAACCCTTCCAGACGGATGTCGTGCAGCGCAGCATGCCGTCGATCAAGTTCTATCACGACTTCGACTGCGAGCTGGAGAGCTGCAGCTACGCCTTTGGGCCCTGCTGGGAGCCCGTGATGGCCCAGTGCAATTTGAGCTTTGAGAAAATCTCAGCGCCCTCCAAGGATCCCAGTCCACCGCTGCCATTCTGGGACAAGATGCGTCTATTGCTGCACGGCCGCTTGACCCTGATTGCCAAGCAGTTTACGGTGCTGCTGCACGCCTCGCTCGATCCGTACAATACGACCGAGGAAATGGAGCTGACGTGGAACAATTGCGGCATTGTCTGGACAAATGCCAAGATTATGTTCAAGGGCGAGCTCAACGTGAGTGTGTTGAACCCTTCACTGGCGACCCTTGGCTTCAATAGTGTTTCCCTTGAATCCTAGGTGACAGTGCGAACGGCGTCGCGCTATGACGATTGCCGGCTGCTGCACTTTCCCAACCTGAAGCTGACGTTTAAGCTGAACTGGGTCTGCCTGGCCAATCCGAATGATCACCACGCCGTCATGCCCTGTGCGCCCGACAAGCTGCCCGAGTACTCCAGCAACCAGGTGCACGATTCGTTTCGTGCGTTCCGCTCGCTCAACCTCAACATCTGGGCATCGTTCGAAACGAAGCCCAAGGTGGCCGAGGAGGTGGAGTTCGACATACCCAGCCTGGTGCTGTACGGCAGCACGCTGCGCTGGTTCGAGAGCCTCAAGCTCATCCTCTCGGGCGTGACGCGGCCCACACGACGTGGTCCCGTCTTCAACAACGTCCGGCCGCGCAAGAAGCAGCTGAGCCGGCACTACAAGAAGGCCAATCTGCAGATGTGCCTGCACAAGTTTCAGGTGCTCTACTGGATGTCGCATGCCCTGCACAAGGGCTTCCAGCTGAATGGTCGGCGCGTCTCCTTCAGCTCCGAATACTGCCTGACACTGAATCCCATTGACGATGGCCTTATCCATAGGCCACGTGCGGATTGGTCCACGGTGTACATGAATTGTGAGCTGAACGATGCGGAGATCTGGCTGAAGAGCATTGTCACCGAGAAGCTGGACAGCAGCTCCGAGAATTTGGCCAGCGCCTCGGACGCCTTCAAAATTGTGCGCTTCTATTTCCTAAGCGTGGCCAAGGTGTCGTACGGGCGGGAGGCCCTGATGCCCTCGGCGGCGAGCAGTGCGGAGGAGGATGCCAAGAGCAAGTGCACGACGCCCACGCACAAGCTGGTCGTCTACGACCTGAAGGGTGCCTGGACCAAGAGCAATCGGGACGTGGCATTCGCGCTGTTCGACTCCTTCATGAAGTCGCAGAAGCTGAAGAACAATCTGTCCACGGAGGCGGTCAAGAGCTATCGCAAGGAGGCGGCCAGCTCGGCCATTCTGAAGCACAAGCGCAGCGACAGCACCATCACCCTGTCCAGCACCAGCAGCGAGGTGTTGCCAAGTAAGTGGATTGGTCAATATGTCCAGTGTGATCCTGCACAGATTCCGTTTCCCTTGCAGTTGCCAACGCGAGTGCCCAGCTGAAGAAGGCGCCGGGTCAGATCCATGCCACCGCCATGCTGCAGCAGCTGATCGCGGAGGCGGACCACAAGTTCAACGTGTACAGCGATGACCACAGCACACAGTCCAGGGAGCTGCAGCTGCAGGGACTGCAGGCGTGCTCCGTGCAGGACATCATCCACGAGAACTGGTCCATAAGTCTGGTCAACTCGCAGGTGCTGCTCAAGGGCTGCGAGACGTCCGGCTATGTGATCATCAGTGCCGCCAAGGCGGAGATATTGCAGCGCGAACATCGGCCCGTCTGGCGGGATCGTTCGCTCATCTCGAAGACGACGTGGAAGGGCCTGCTGGAGTGCATGCAGTACTATGCGACGGTCAGTGCCGGCGACAACGATTCGCTGCTGGAGAAGGAGATCATGTGGCTGACGGTGGACAACATACAGGACAAAGATGAGACGGTGATCAACAATCATCTGCCCGAGGATATTTCGCATCTGGTGGGCAGCGGGCGCAGTGTCGGCGGCGTTGTCTCCGAAACGGTGGGCGCCTTCCTCAGCGACAACTCTGGCCAGGCACAGCCGGTCCAGCTGCAGCGCATCGTCTCGAAATGTAAATGCGAATTCTTCTATGTGAGCTACGGCGATGCCATCGATCCGAACAGCATCACGGAGGTGCCGCCGCCGCCGTCGGAGGAGTCGCTCTCGCCGTGGGAGAAACAGGACGATCCCGTGGACGCGTTCACGCTGATGCATCACGATCTGGACGTGTGCACCAACTCGCTGCAGTACGCCATGATCCTGGACATTGTCAACAATCTGCTGCTGTACGTGGAGCCGCAGCGCAAGCAGGCGGCCGAGAAACTGGCCCGGATGCGCTTCCAGCTGCAGCTCCACTCCACGGAGGACCAGAAGCGGCCCATACAACAGAAGCAGACGGTCATACGCAGCCTGCTGATGAAGATACGCTCGCTGGAGAAGGACATACACCTGATCAGCAAGGAGCGCATCGAGGATGGCGACTCGCTGGAGCTGCGCGTCGACTTCGAGCGCGTCCAGCAGCAGATACGCGAGAGCAAGGAGGAGCTGAACACGTACAGCGAGGAGCTGGACATGATGCTGCTCTGCTACAAGGAGACACAGCTCTCCCAGCTCAGCAAGATCTCGAACGTGCGCTCGGACAAATCGGTGACAATGGTCCGAGCCAACGAGATTTGCTTTAAGCGCGCCCAGTGGCGTCTGACGGAGACGGACGGACAGATTGGCATTGCCGATTTGGTGCTCAGCGCCTTTCTCTATACCAAGAAGTCGAAGAGCGATGATTCGGTGGAGCATCTGCTGGAGCTGGGCAACATACGCATGGAGAATCTGCTGCCACGCGAAATCTATCGCGACGTGCTGCTGGCCACGGAAATACAAAAGGATATGCCCGTGGACACGCACAAGCGCGTGCTGCGCATCTTCTGTCGCGAGAAGCCGCCCGTGGGCGGCATTTCCGTCAAGGATCACTTTGAGATCAATGTGGCGCCCATAACCATCGCAATTACCAAGAAGTTCTACAGCACCATGCTGAAGTTCTGCTTTCCGGATCGCGATGCCTCCGAAACGGAGGTCAGCGATGAGCTGGATGACAATGCCTCCACCAGTTCCGCGTCCACAACGAATCTTCAGGCCAAATCCTCGACATCTTCGTCGTCATCGACATCGACGTCCAAACGTTCGGCCAAGAGCAAGAAGAGCGCCAAGGACTCCGAGTTCTATGTGAAAATCGAGAAGGACGATGTCGAAAAGATGAAGGAACGCGCCGAGAAGAACAAACTGTTCATCTACATCAAAATACCCGAGGTGCCGGTGCGCGTTAGCTACAAGGGCAACAAGGAGAAGAATCTGGAGGACATCACCGACTACTCGCTGGTCATACCGACGCTGGAATACCACAATGTCACCTGGACGTGGCTGGATCTGCTCTTGGCCATGAAATCGGTGAGCAGGCGCGTCATCGTCTCCCAGGCCATCAAACAGAAGCTGCAGATCCATCGACGCCAGCCGGTGCTGTCGGCCGGTGAGCGGGCCACGCCCCAGGAGGAGGATAAGGCCAAAATGCTCTTTGGCAATCGTTTGCTGGTGAGTTCACTCTAATGTTAGCTAGCTGGATAAATGAGATCAATTCCCTCTCTCCTTTCGCAGAACGAGAATCGCAACCAAAGAAAAGGCGGCGGCGTTTTCAAGTTTCCATCGAGCGGCAAGAGATCGGATTAATTTCGGCACTTAAACTCTGCTGTATTCAAATCATATTTATTTATATTTATATATATATAGATATACATACACTATATATATATATACATATGTTAACATATATCTGTAGGCAATATTTTTTACGGTACTTTTGAACGTTGTGAAACTCGCAGCGGGCCAGGCCGGATTGTTAACTTGCCCAAAACGCTTTAACAAGAATATCGAGACCTCTTTTAACGGTTACAAACTACAATACAATCACACGCATTCAAACAACACAACATACACACGCAAACACACACCTACACTCAAGTATTACGCTATATAACTATAAATATAACTATGTATGCATGTGTCTGTCTGTCTGTCTGTTTGTCTGTCTGTCGGTCTGTTTAACTTTATGTTATTATTGTAAACGGCTTTTTTTAACTTTAGCGAATAAACGGAGAAAGGAGTTTAGAAATAGTCGCATTTTTACATACCACAATGATATATTAAGACTTTAAAACACTTAAATTAACTATATGCACTTGCTACTGTTAACGCTTTAACTAAAGGATAAAGGATAACATTTACTTGGTCAGCTGCTTCAACGGTGGCTGCAAAAAAAACAGAAAGCAAACGAATCTTCAGTTTAATCGGGCATTTAAGGACACTCGACACCACACTGACCAGCACAAAGACGCGCTTGGGCAGCGCTCGCTGCACCAGCTCGTCGAGCAGGACGTTCTGGCTATCGTTCTTTTGCGGATCGGCCTTCGTGTTGTACTCCAGGGTCAGCACGGGCAGCTCCTGCCAGCCTACCTGCAGCGGGTACAAATTGTAGACCAGCTCCTTCTCATCGTACGCCATTATGGACACATCCAGCTGCGGGAGGAGCAAATGGAACACATTAAAACAACTGCGGGGGGATACCCGGAACCCTGTGCTTTCCCCCTTGCACTCACACATACTTACACGAAACTAATTAGGCACACACACGCGCACGCCGCAAGCTGTGCACTTTACTCTGCTTGGCCCCCACTTTGGCAATTAAATTCTCGAATAACCTTTAAACTAAAAATATGATCTTTGTGAAATTCAAATCCAAATTTGATATTTGGAGCAGGTGGGGGTGGTATCCAAAAATGCAAAATATTTTTCATCTACATATGCTTCACGAGAACATATAATACCAAATTTGATGGCTCTAACTCTAATATTTCCCGAGATGTGCCCAAAAAACCTGGCCGAAAAACCGATATTTATCGATATTAAAAAAACGAGAAACAAAGTTCAACCCTTCAACTCTGACAGACGGACAAGGCTAGATCGCCTGTTACATTTACAGGGTATGCACACACAGCAGGTCAACCCACCTGCTTATGGCCGGAGCAGATAAAGTTATCCGATTTGCTGATGGACAGCGTGGCTATCAGGTGGAGCACGTGCATTGTGGGATTCTTGAGGACCACCTTGAAGGCCATGGGCATCTTCACGAACATCTTCTCCTCGATGGTGCAGTATATGTTCAGCGGGGGCTCCGCTATATCAAGGCCACTTATGATAAACTTGGATTCGTTCTCCTCCTTGGCGCCCGCCCGTCGCCAGCGTATGCAGAAGACGCCAAAGCGGGGCGGTGCTGCGGCGGCCGCGTCCAGCGTATAGACGCCCCTGATGAAGCCGCGACAATGGCCCGTGGCCTGCACCGCCTCGAGCGCCTTGTTGTAGACGACGCGCATGCTCTTGGGCGCATCCTGGCCGGCGGCGGGCAGCGCAGCGGCATCGTCGGCGCCCGCACCCGCGCCCGCGCCCGGGATGCCCGTCAGCTTGCCATCGTCGGAATGGAGCGAGTTGCTCATGCTCGCGCTGGACAGCTGCAGGGCGCTGCTCATGGCCGGGCTGTTGTTGATGATGGTCATGGTGGTGGGTATCTTGGCCAGCAGGCTTTTGCTCATGTACGCATTCAGCGCCGCATTCGGGGCCTGGGCCGGCGCCTCGGCCTGGCTGCCCGCCGGGATCGGTGGCTTTTGCTGGCGGCTAACGAATCGGCTGGGCACCGCCTCCTCGGACTTGGAGCGCTCCAAGTCGCGTGCGGTCGTCCAGTCCTGCAGCGTGGCATTTGTGCGCAGCACAATGACATTCTCCAGCTGGTCGCCAGCTCGGTACTTGTTGGTGTACTTCTTTCGCTTAAAACTGTAGTTCGATTGCACTAAATTGTGATCCTGGAGGAGGAGGACGAGGAGGAGGAGTATTATTAGGAGCAGCCTTATGGCCGAACTGCAGCTGGCTGGCGCCCAACTTACACATATGAAGAAGCTGTCCAGGATCTCCAGCTCGTCCGCGGCCAGCACCTCCGTGTTGGCGCGCAGCAGAAAGTTCTCGCCGCGGTACGCCTGGCTCAGTGGCCGCCGGTTGAGCGTGTAGAAGCGCGCGCTGAACTTGAAGTCGCCCGCACAGCGCACGGTGAGGGTGTCCTCGCGCGACTTGCGCAGCCTCGTCTCGTCCAGGTACTCAATCTGCACGGGCGATATGGCCGCCAGGCTGTTGCCGACAATCTTCACATGCTCGGGCGTCGTCTCCGCGCTGTTGGGCGTCGTGCTGTGGACGGCACTGGCCGCTGAGCCGCCGGCGCCGGCGCTGCGGTCCACGTCCAGCGTGTAGCTGAGTCTCTGCTGCAGCTTGATCTCCGCCTCCACCAGGCTGAAGATGTAGTAGGTGGCCGTGTTGCTGCCGTGGGCGGACAGCTCGCCCACATCGATCTGGATCTGGGCGTGCAGTTTCTGGCGGCCGGGCGAGACGTCCGTGGTGAGGAAGACTAAGGAGAAATAAAAAAAAAGACATTACTCGAATTGAAGAAAATTGCATGGAAAGGAGGTGATAAAGAGCGAGAAGGAAAGCGGGAGTAACAGAGGGATTGAGAGAAAGAGAAAGGGCGTGACACTAAGAAAGAGTAAGACAGAAAGATAGAGTAAAATAGAGTGAGAGGGGAAGGGAGTAAGAGACATAGAGAAGAAGTAGGAGCAAGAGATTACAAATAAGAGAAAATTAATAGTTTATTAAATTATAAAAACAGAGGGATATCTCCAGTCAGAAGTAGAAAGAGAACTAGATTACAATATCAATTAAACTGTGAAATTCGCTGAGAGAGGCGATGTTGTGTCTGCGCGGAGAAACCCAATGCTGTACTCGAAGTTCGACTCTCTTTGGCTTTCGGATGCAACTTGTCGTAAGCCAGCAGAATCCACAACTTGCGCACATCTGGGTACACAGAGCAAATGTCGTAAAGTAGGGTAGAGCAAAGACAGACGAGACGAAGAAGTTCCGCTGTGTGGATGCCGAGTTCAATGTGTGTAAACAGTGGGCACAGGTGTTTCGGCCGCTGCTGTAACCTGGGAGCGCAGTTGTTGGGTGAGGTTAGTAACGCTGCCTGGCGGCCTTTCGCGGTGCATGTGCGGGTTTTCCCTGAGAAGCCCCGTATAAATAGCTGAAGGTAGGTCGCGTGCGCCAGTTGATTCACAGGCGACGCATTGCAAGCACGACGTGATCGAGATGCGGATCGGTTTAATGCTGCTGCTGCTGCTGCTTCTAGTGGGAAACTGTGCGGCCCTGGGCCTGGAGCATGTGCATCGGCGGCGCGTGCCACGCGTGGTGGGCGGCCACCGGATCGAGGTGAACGCCCAGCCGCATATGGTGAACATACGACGACGCGGCGACTTCCAGTGCGGTGGCTCCCTGGTGACGCCACGTTGCGTGCTCACCGCCGCCCACTGCCTGCAGGAGCACCAGCAGAAGCCCTCCGACTACGTGGTGCGCGGCGGCGTCACCTATCTGCGGGACATGCGCAACGCGCGCTACGTGAACCGCCTGCTGCTGCCCAGCGCGTACAATCGCAGCACGCTGGATCACGACGTGGCGCTGCTCCAGCTGCAGAATCCGCTGCAGGGCGCCCACATCGCGCCCATCGGCCTGGCCAGGCAGCCGCCCCGGCCGGGCAGCTATGTGCGCGTCTCCGGCTGGGGGCTGACCGACGAGCGGTCCATGCAGCTGCCCAACCAGCTGCACAGCGTCCAGGTGCGGGTGCTGTCGCGTCCCAAGTGCCAGCAGCTGTACGAGGGCTACAGGAATCTGACGGACAGCATGTACTGCGCAGCGCTGGCCGGCGTCAGGGACGCCTGCGACGCCGACTCCGGCGGGCCGGCGGTGAACGCGGCGGGCCAGCTGGTGGGCATCGTCTCCTGGGGCCGGGCGAATCGGTGCGCGCGCGAGGACAGCCCCGGCGTATACAGCAGCGTGGCGCACCTGTACGACTGGATCGTGGAGACCATGAACAGCCACTGCTACTGACTGCCACCTGGCACCCGGAGCCAGCCAAGCCATTGAGTATTACGAATATGTTAGAATAATTAAAACTATGCCGCCACAGCCCTGATTAAGTTCTGTTGTTTGCTCTGAATCCAAACGTTGTTGACGCAGTGCAGCGCGTCACCAGCTTCACCAGCACACGGCCACAAGGCCCACTTGGCCCGTTCAACCCATTGACAAGCCGAGCTCGCTTTTGTTGCCCGCTGTTTGCACAGTTGTACGGCGCGTGTTTTTCGCCAATTTGGCAGAGCATAAAAGCCGCACCAAGGTTAATCCGCACACATTCCACATCGAGATGCGTTTGCGTTGGGTCTATCTGGTCTTTCTCGTGCTGCTGCTGGAGCACCTGGCGTCGGCGCAGCGCCGCACCAGGGGCCAAAGGACGGCGGCCGGTCGTCCCAGGAGCCAGGTCCAGGCGCGCATTGTCAGCGCCACGAGGAGAACGCCGGCGTCGAGGCGAGCCCGGCCACAGACGCGCATTGTGAACGGCGCCAGGAGGCGAGCCAGCAACCGAGTGCGGCGCACGAATCGAACGAACAGTCCGGCGGCCAGCGCCAGCGCCAGCGCCAGTCCAGCGGCCGGAAACAGCGCCTCCGCGCGGATCATCAATGACGTCCAGCCGCGCATCGTGGGCGGCTCGACGGCCTCGATTAGCACGATGCCCTACCTGGTGCAGGTGTTCCGGGACAGCAGCCTGTGCGGCGGCACGCTGATCAGCAGCCAGTGGGTCCTGACCGCTGCTCACTGCGTCTCTGGCTATAACGCCTCCCAGTTCAATGTGATCGGCGGCACCTCGACGCAGAACGGCACGGACGGCGTCCTGCGCACGGTCACCTTTATCGCCGTGGCGCCCAGATTCACCAGTCGGGCCATGAACATGGACGCCGCGCTGCTGAAGCTAAATGCGACCATGACGGGCACAAATATCGGAACCATCGCCCTCGGCCAGCGAATGCCCCGGCCGGGCACCACCGTGCGCATCGGCGGCTGGGGCTCCACCAAGGAGGGCGGCGATTCGGTCGCCAATCTGCGCGCTGTCAACCTGAAAGTGGTCAGGCAGAGGGCGTGTCAACGCGCCTATCGGGGATCGGCCACCATTACCAACTACATGTTCTGCGCCTGGGGGAAAAACAAGGACACGTGCAGCGGCGACTCCGGCGGCGGCGCCGTGCAGAACAATCGACTGATGGGCATTGTCTCCTATGGCATGGGCTGTGCCAGGCCCAAATATCCGGGCGTCTACACCCGCGTGGGCAGGATACGCAGATGGATAAACAACATCATTGCGAATAACTGATGTACACGTTACTAAAATAAAGATTTGTTATCATCCTTACTTGGAAAACCTGAAGTTAAAGTGGCGCCCGAGCAGGGACTGTCCATGAAAAGCCAGTAAGAACGGTGGGAAATGGATTTCAGTTTAATATTATTGCCTAGTATGAGGATATGGGAAGTTCCAAATACATATTCCAAGTTGTAGGTTACTGGGTCTCTAGAACAGACGGACGGACCTACTGCAAACCATTTCCTGAACGAGTTTAAGACATTTCTAAAATTAGTATATCAATATATACTCTGAAACGATCAACAAAATAAGCTAACTTTAGTTTTTTTAAAGTCAATATTGAGCCCAGCACAAATGTCGGTAGGAACGAGAAACAATTGTGCAAATGTTGATCGGCGTTTTCAGCTCAGATTTGTTGTTATCACAGCCAAGGTATAAAAGCACTTGGCCGAGTTCCCCACCAGCATTAGTTTTTCCTGATAACCAACATGCTGCGATCACAGTTCTGGGCACTGCTCTTGGCCAGCGTTTTCCTGGTCGATGGAACCGAGCTGATTGAGCCGCGCATTATCGGCGGCTATGTGGCCAACATTCGGGATCTCAAGTACCTGGTGCAGGTGTCCGTGAACGATAAAATCTGCGGTGGCTCGTTGGTCACGACACGCTGGGTCATCACAGCCGCCCACTGTGTGCGCCGGGTGCCCGTGGCCGATTTGCGCGTCTATGGGGGCACCTCCGAGCAGGGTGCCCAAAATGCCGTACAGCGTTTGGTGGACCTGGTGGCCATTCCGCCGGACTTCAATATGAAAACGATGAACATGGACGTGGCGGCGCTGCACCTCAATCAGGACATGACTGGCACCAATATCGCGACTATTGCACTGGCCACGCAGCCCGTGCCGCCCGGCCGGCTGGTCAAGGTCTCCGGCTGGGGCACCCTCAATCCCAATTCCTCGGAAACGGCGCGTCATGTGCACAGCGTCGTGTTGCCCGTGTGGTCGCGTGCGGCCTGTCGCTCAGCCTACAAGGGTAAGGAGCGGATAACCCGGAGCATGATCTGCGCGGCGAAGCCGTACAGGCGCGACTCCTGCGAGGGCGACTCCGGCGGCCCAATGGTCTTCCAAGGCGAACTGGTGGGCATCGTGTCCTTCGGCTACGAATGCGCGAGCGCCGTGCCCGGCGTCTACACCAGCGTGCCGGCGATACGACGATGGTTCATGGACATTATGGCAGAGTATTCCTAAGTCGTTGCACTGTTCGTAGCCCTAGCTTGTAGACACAATAAACTAGTTGAAGATTACGCTTATCGCCACTCAATTAGCTGAGGAATGCCGTTGGCTGGCGGCTATATAAGAGCGGATTCCTGCCGCTGCTCGGTAAAGTACTTCCGCGTAATGTGGCCAACGCTAGTGACTTGGCTGGCTCTGCTCCAGCTGCTGGCCGGTGCGCCCAGCGAGCTGTTGGGCAAAATCTTTGGCGGCCAGGCGGCGCCAATTGTCGACTATCCATTTCTGGTGAATCTGCGACGTGGCCGAGCCTTCAGATGCGGCGGCACACTCATCTCGCCCAGCTGCGTGCTAACGGCCGCCCACTGTCTGGAGAAGCGGCACCAACAGGTGCAGGATCTGTTTGTGCACGCCCGGCAACAGTGCCTGGGCGATCCATCGCCGGAGCCGCATGTGCGCCAGGCCTGGTTCGCCTGGGTACCGCCCCAGTATTGCCACAAATGTGGCCTGGACCAGGATCTGGCCGTGATCAAGCTGCGACAGCCCTTCGACATATCGGGCAATGCGAGCGTCGTGTCCGTCGACTTCAACGAGCTGCCGGAGCACGCCAATCTCACGATAATCGGCTGGGGCGTGACCGGCAGTCAGGGTCATCACTGGAACCAATGCCTGCAGGCGGCCAGTGTGCGTCTGGTGCCGCGGCCCGAATGCATCCGGCTTATGAGCACATTTCAAGCCATTACGAAAAACATGTTTTGCGCCTTGGGCGCGAACGCCACCGATGCCTGTCCTGGCGATTCCGGCGGTCCCATCCTGTATGCGGGCCGCTCGGCGGGCATCGTCTCCTGGGGCTACGGCTGTGGCAGCGGCCTGCCCGGCGTCTACACACGCCTGAGCAGCTCGACGATGATGTGGCACCTCAAGAGCTTCATGGAGCGGCATTGCTAATGGACTACAATTGGTCCTCGAGTCTTTGACATGTACATATATTCCGCATTCAAGTTAATTTACCCATTGTGAACGTTTAATTGAAAAGATTTACCAGTGTTGCATATCGGCAACTCCGTTTTAAACGGCTTAAAATGTAGTAATTTTTTCGTGTTGGGATTTGGTTACACTGAAATCTCTAAAATGTCAAATAAAAGAATACTTTTGCCGCCGTTTTTGTGAATTGCGAATTTTGTCCTCGCGGCATATTTGTTATAAACAAACTTAAATATGAAATCAAAATGGCATCATTCGTAAGGTAATTACTAATGGTTTCAAAAATGTTCATTTACCGAATACAACCGAATATATTAAAAACTTTATAAAATATTTGCATTTGTCGGGAAAGCCGAATACAACGCATTTATAACTTTTACAATTGTATAAATACAAGCAACTAAAATAAAAATTTCTATTTTGTAAAAACTGGGTTAAATGTGTTGAATTAAGGTCGGAACCAAAACACGCTTGTGAAAAGCCAGGTCAGGGTAAAGTATTTTTTTTTTTTTTTTAAATCGCGAACCGAACCTATGACAATATCTTTTCTGGTTTGCTGTCATGATCGTAAATCTTCTTTTTACTTCCAACTCTACTCTTCAATTGGGTTTTTATCTGTCCCTATCCAGCTCAATGAACAGTTTTCAATTTCAAACCAATTTCAACTTCAATTCCATTTCAACTCTTTTGTAATACCTTTGTATTTTATACCCAATTATATTATGGTGAAAGCCACACAATAGATTCACGTTGTCGAGGTGAGACCCATTGAAGTAGTTAGTGGGATATAATGACAGTTGGTTGTTCAATATATTGGACTAACATTAATCTCAGTCTGGAACACGCCATGAGCTGTTTAGGGCTGTGTTGGCTGCTCGGCCTGCTTCATGCTGCCGTCGGTCAGCGCATTATTGGAGGCCAGGAGACGACCATCGGACAGGTGCCATATTTGGTGAATCTACGGGATAGCGGCAGCTTTATCTGCGGCGGATCTCTGCTCACGACGAGCTCTGTGCTAAGTGCCGCGCACTGTGTCTATGGTGCCAAGGCTCAGGATTACACTGTCCATGCGGGCGCCAGTCGACTGGAGGAGCCGGCGCCCGTGGTGCGTGCTGTTGCCCGCTTTCACATCGCTGCCGACTATGCGCCGGCGAACTTTGACATGGACGTGGCCATACTGCAGCTGGTGTCGCCCGTGCCGCTCTCAGCCGGGCAGGTGGCCACCATTGCGCCCTGTCGCACGCCGCCCTCAAGCAACGCGTACGTCCGGATCAGCGGTTGGGGCGTCAAACGGGAGAGCAGTCGCGAGCCAGCGGCTCAGGTGCGCACGGCCATCGTGCGCGTGCTGTCCCATCCGGAGTGTCGGCTGGCCTACGCTGGCCAGGCACACCTCAGCGACTCCATGCTCTGCGCCGCCGTGCGCGGCATCAGGGACTCCTGTTCCGGCGACTCTGGCGGCCCGTTGGTCTATCGTGGCGAGGTCTGCGGCATCGTCTCCTGGGGATTCGGTTGTGGACGGGCCGCCTATCCGGGCGTATACACCAGCGTGGCCAGTGCGCGTGTCCGGAGCTTTATAGCGCAAACATTGAGCATGCTTTAGAGGTACAACTAGTTCCCTAAGCTGCTATTTGAATCATGATTTGAGTGCAATATTCCCAAGAATTTCAACAGTAATCCCTCCCAATTTTAGACACCAAATTTTCCAGACATTTATCTGATAAACAAAAATTGATATTATTTCAAAGCAACCATAATAATTAATACCCTTTTCGACTGTTTTACGCTGTTGTTAAACTATGAACGAGTATTGCTCAGTTACACCCGGTTACACCCGATTGCAACGATCTTGCTTGTTAAAACTCTAGTTAATGATTTGATTGGAAATATACATACATTGTTTATATGTCAGCGATGATAAATTATTTACTACGTTTGTTGTTATTATTATAATAATTATCGAAGAGTGAAAACAATAACATACTATATCAAAGTTTACAAGTCATTGACTTTAAATATAGCTAGTAAATTGGCAGGATCGATTATTGTGGACTAATATACCATATCAAGCATTTAAATCAGATAAACTTATTCAATATAGACATCTAAAAATTGGCAATTATAAAAGTGATCATTATTGTGGTTATTATAAGCATGGCTTAAAGTAATTCTTTGTTCTGTGCTGCTGGCTGACTGAGGCCACTGATCGAGCGAGGGGGGCAACGAAAGTTATAATAGAACCAAGGTCAATCAACCGTCAGATAGCAGAACGAGTCGAAATTTAGGTACATTATCCGGCTCCATTTGAATGGCTCTGTTACACTTTCGATGGGCCGCGTACGATAGGGCAGCAAAATGGTTTATTAAATATAATTATTATTTGCACAATAAAACAATGTTACAATTATATTTCCTCAAAGGGGGCGCATATATAGAGCCGAGCAAACAAACGCGCGAGCCGACTCGGATCTGCAACCGGTTTGTGTTTAGTTACGGTTACGACTTCTCGGCTCTGTTTGCACAAGTGATCAGCTAGGAAACGCGTCAGGCAGCGGTTAGAGCAAATATTTGGCGCTATGCGCGGCAGCGTCTGTTCTTGCTGACAACCAATGCGAACGGCGTTGACTCTGCTGCCGCTGCCGCTGCCGCTATCGCTGCCCCTGCTAATGCTCCTGCTCCGGATAGCCACCGGCAAGGCCGTCAACGAGGCGGGCGCACGCATTGTTGGCGGCACGCCGGTGGACATCAGCAGTGTGCCCTACTTGGTCAATCTGCGCGTCGGCGGCAATTTCATTTGCGGCGGCACTCTGGTCAAGCCCACGCACGTCGTGACCGCAGCCCACTGTGTGAAGGGCGTGCCTGCCAGCAGGCTGCAGGTGGTGGGCGGCGCCACGCTGCTAACGGATGCGACTGGTGTGCGTGGCAGCGTGGCCAAGGTGTTCACGCCCAAAGCCTTCAATGCCCGCACCCTGCACTCGGATGTCGCCGTGCTGAAGCTCAAAGCGCCGCTGGAGGGTCGCAGCATTGCGACCATTGAGCTGTGCAACTCCAGCTGGCAGCCGGGCGATCTGATCAAGGTCTCCGGCTGGGGCAAGACAACGGAGAGCAGCAAACGCGTCTCCCAGCACGTGCGCAGCGTCGACGTGGCGCTGATCTCGCGCAAGAGCTGCATCAGCCAGTACAAGCTGCGCGGCACCATCAGCAGCACCATGTTCTGTGCCTCGGTGCCGGGCGTCAAGGACGCCTGCGAGGGCGACTCTGGCGGCCCGGCTGTCTACCAGAATCAACTCTGCGGCATTGTCTCCTGGGGCTTGGGCTGCGGCAGACGCAACTATCCCGGTGTCTATACAAGTGTCAAGACTGTAAGGGACTTTATCGATAAGGCCTTAGGCATGTAGACACACCGAAAAGTGATCAATAAAGATGTATGATATGCATTTCTTTTATGTTCCCCCAAGTGCTAACATTTGCCACAGCGCCTATGTAATTGTGACGCTGTTAATGCCAATGTTAAATAACAGCAGCTTAGGCTGTGCAGAAGTGGATCGGTTCAAAAGCTCTGAAGTTATTAAAACTTCTGTTTCGTACTTGTTATGACACCCACAAACGATTAAAGAAGAAATTTTAAGATACTCAATTTTTTTAAATAAAAAATTTGGTTTTTTAAAATGCATATACCTAAAGCAAAAGCCATGAACAAAATGATGTCACAATGATGCAAACGTTGTAACTCTAACTTGTTTTTAGATAACTCTAGCTACCACATTTCAAACTTCGTTCAGTTACGTGAAATTATCTGTGTTCCTTGGACAACAGATCAAACCTGAACCACAAAAGGTACAAACAGTTCTTAAAGATAGCTCCCAATTATGCCATCATATTAGCATTCTAAATTAAATAAATTGGTAGCCTACTTACCGCTATTGCGCAGCTCCACCGGCACGCTGATGTGCACGCCCACATTCTGTAGATAAGCATTATAGGGATTGCTAATGGTGGTCACCACTGGATAGTATTCGTTGACCAGCATTGTTGTTGCTACGCCGCTGGCCGGGGCATCGTTCAGCACGTGGCCAAGGTTCGTTTGCGTGCTCAAATGGAAGCTGCAATGAAAGTTCAACGGAGCGTGAAATGGAGGTTCGCATGCAATCGTTAATCGTTTATGGCTTCCGGTACGAAGCGTTTTGACCTACGTGGGCGCAATGTAGCAAATGGGATTGATTGTCACATTATCATCCAGATCGCGACTGCGCGTGTGATGCCGGAAAGGTTGGCGAGTGTAGTTGGCGCTGCACGTGAGCAGTGCGCCCATTTGATCGGTGCCCATAAGTGCCTCCAGGCGCACAATCCGCAGTTGGGTGTTCTCATTGAACTGATGCGCCTCAGTGCTGCACAGGAGCTGATAGTAACAGTTGGGCTCCAAGCGCATGTTCTTCTCATAGCTTTTTAGCTCCAAGTGCTCCTGATCCTGCCGCTGGGCACGCAACTGCAGCAGGCTCGGAAAGCATAAATACTTGAGAGCCTCCAACTTGTAGCTGTTTTGCGGATTACTGGCATCGGCGAGCAGCACATGAAAGCTGCGTATGCGCAGCGGCACGTCGGTGAGAACGCTGCAGAGAGACGGTAATGTAATTAATATACATAATATATATATGTAGACAGTGTTTCCAACTAACCGCACTATCAGATGCAGCTGCAGCACATCGTTGTTGTTCAGCTGCACTTGTTGGAATGTGGCGCAGAGCTCCAGCACATCGCTGACCTTGTCTAAATCAATTTGTATTGGCGATTTCACGCTGGCCAGCGCATTGCTCCACAGCGCTTGAATCTCGGGCGTAAGATGAGTTTGTGGCATGGGCGGCACGCTTTGAAACACTTGCCAAAGGTTCTCCAGCAGCAGCACGCGCTCCTTTTGCTCGCCATGATGCCGCAGCGACAGCGCCTCAATGCTGCAGGCAATGTAATCAGCCACTGAAGCGGAGAGCAGCGCACAGCGCAGCGTCTTCAACAGCACATCACTGAAAATGGTCGACCATTTCTCCTGGCGGTAGTCGGGCAGCATAAGTGAGTACAGACTGAAAGCCAGAAAGAGCAGCTAATTTATAACCAGCATTCAAGGAGCCGGAGCTACTCACGTTAACGCCTTGGCATGATCGCCACTGCGCAGATACTCCTCGGCCATGTCAATGGCCAGTTTCTTGCGGAATCTTAAGCACTTGTAGATCTTAAACTGTGCCATGGCCTGGCTGAGCAACGCTATAATTGACGCCGAGTGATTAAAGTTGCGTTCCAGCTCGCAGAGCTGCACATTCGCCTGCTGCTCGGCAACCGGATCACCCGTCTTGACGGAGCGCATGCCAAAGAATTCTGTATACAAATTGGACTGCGATTGAGTCGACGGCGCATCCGTTGAGCTCGTGTTAAGGAGCGTGGCGCTGGCCTGTTGAGCGGCCTCGCGTCGCTTGATCACATACTCCGCAGCCTTTTGGTAGTAAATGCCCGGATGCTGCGTCTGCAGCGCTGGCAATCCATTCTTGATGGCCTCACAGAAGAGCTCCGCGAAGACAGAGTGCCTACAAGCGGGAATTCGATGTATGTATATTATCTTTAGGTCGTTCAATAATTTTGCAAATGAGCAGCTTACTGCGTACTTAGCCAGGCATAATGCTCAAAGGCCAGATCCTTAAAGCCCACGCAATTTTTGTATTTCTCAATGTGTATAATAAACTGATTGATGGAATCCCTCGGCGTTTTCAGCTTAAACATTAGCCGACACATCTTGTAGTTGAGATAGCCGGCAACAGTTTTGATTTCCATGCAATCGGCATCAGTGATTCGTATCTCATCCAAGTTTGCATAGGCCTGAAAATAGTGCCTGCAAGCAGAGAAAATATTATTGATTTGCCAACTTTCTGTGTGTTACTTCTGTGGCCTGCTTACTTTTGTGCGGTACTGAAGTCCTGCCGCACCTCGGCCACAAAGCCCAGCTTATACTGGTGACGTATCTTGAGCTTGGCGTGCGCCAGCGATAGCTGATCGCGATGCGTACGTATTCGCTTGGACATGAGTGCATAGTAGGACTGGGCCATGTCCAAGAACGCCGATTCCAGGCGCAGCGTGTAGCCCATGAGATGCTCCGTGTGCGGCAATATGAACAGCATTTTGCTGGTAATGCCACAGGCGGACGTTAGACTGGCCGCACGCTCAGCCGCCAGCATATCCTCGCCGGGAGGTAGTGGCGCCGCCTTCTGGAGCAGCACCAGGCACAGCCTTGTGTTACGTTCCTGCAGTGCATTCTTCAAGCCCTGCACAATTGCTGCGCACTGCACCTGTTTCTCTGTCCACTGGCTGTCGTTCCATTCGATGTCCTGGAAGAGCACCACCACCGATGGCAACACATGGAGGTGCTTTAACATCCAGTTGCGCTTGAGTATGCCCTTCGCCTGGTACCACTCGTAGGATGTGCGCTTCGGCTTTGCGACCGGAAACTCATAGTTCGGAGGTAGTAGCTTGTATTGCACGGCTGCACGGTCCCTGTCCCTGTCCGCTGGTTTCCGTTGGAGAGTGCCGCTGAACGCATCCCAAATGGCTTTGTGAACGCTCTGGTGTGCAATATCCAAGCCACAGAAACCTATCAGCGGTTGGGGTACTACGAGCAGCTCTGACGGCAGAGTGGTGGCATCAATCGTCATAGTTTTGTGTGTGTAATAGATGTTGTTTCCCTCCCCGCACACTGCTGACACACACTCCTTCAAGGCCTGGGCGCTGGTTAATTACTGGGCGTGGATTTCGCGTTTGGAATGCTTTCAGTGCATTAGGCACACGCGGTACATTAATTTGCGTTAACGGTGAGCTGATATCGCTAAAACTCCAATAAATTTCACTGTATAGGATGTAAATAAACGCCGCCCCAGAAAATGCAATTCGGAATCAGCTGTGGCTGTACGTAAGCCTGTTATCGTCATCAGGTACCGATAAACAGCTGCGCATGCATCCCTGAGCATAGCTGTCATACAGCACACACGAACTGTCAGTGGCTGCCCTCGGCTTCTTTATACGTGTCGTACTACGTACTTTCACATTCGTTTTGTTATTTTCGCTCTGAACACAGGTAATGCTCGCGTCTGTTGAGTGTGTGTGATAATGTAACTACAATTGGATTTACAAATTGCATTTTATTTTGAATTTTATAGTGCTACAACGTCACAAACACACAAAATGGCTCCACCACAGAGAATGCGCGTCGCCAACGAAAAGGCCAGCAAATATGTGACAATGCGTGGCAATGTACCCAAATCCTCGGTAGGTCTTTCTAATCTAAGCAATTTCGTGTAGATTTTATGTTCAAAAGGATAGCAGTCAATAAATAGTCCTACTGCTGCAAACAACAACAATGGAGATAACGGCAACTGCACGCGCCACCTAAAATTAAAACCAATAGCAAAAAAGTGCCACGCCGTCATTGATTTTATTGTTGTGGCAAGTGTGCATGTGAGTGTGTGCGTGTGTTTGTGAGAGTTGAATCGAATATTGCCTCTGTTGCTTTGATCTCTCTATCTCTGTCTTATTTATGTTATCTCTATTGCAATGTTGTTTTCAAGTGTTAATCTGTCTCTTGTTTGCTTCGCTTGGTGTTTTCCAGAAAACGAAAGAAGGACAATATCCCGTGGGGCCCTGGCTCTTGGCACTGTTCATCTTTGTTGTGTGCGGATCAGCGATTTTCCAAATCATACAGTCAATTCGGGCTGCGTAAACCTCGCCAGCTACAACAACAAAATTTAATGATGTATCCCTAAGCTCAGCACACACACAAACATAAACATAAAGAAAAACAGCAACAACTCTGACGTCTTCTCTCAAAAACCCTTCGTAATTGAACTATCCCGATATAATGTGTAACGTCCGCAGCGATCGAGCTCCACGACAACTTGGTTTTCCAGTTCATTGAATTGTATGCAATATGTGTTTCTATACACGCGCAAAATTTAAGTCCATATTTGTATTTCTATTAATTATTAAGCTTACAAACCGAAACATGTGCGCCCATATTGTAAAAGCATTCCTGCGAATCGCTCCGCGCACTTAAAAATTACTTATTTGCTGATTGTGCAAAGGCATGCACAAATTTATAGATAACTAACTGCATTTGTCAATGCTTCTGCAGCAATTTAAATAGTTTAAACGTTGTTTTCGCAAACGCGGACGATTAGAAGAGAAAAAAACTATGAGTAAATACAATGATGAATATATATTAATTTTTTACCTAAAACATTAAAAATTCTGTTTCTATTCTTTTGCTGGGCGAATTATATATAAATCATAAACTTTCCCATGTGGACCGTAAAAGGCTTGTTATTGGGGTGTTACGTGGTATTCCAATAGTTGAATATACCGCATGAATGAATGCTGAACATATACACACGTAATATATCAAGTTGTATATTATATGCAACCCTGGAAGTCGTCATTCTAGTAAAGTCCACACACGTTTCCATCAAGTTGTTGGCATTTATGTTCCGAAGTTGAAATTAGCTTTTTAATAGTAAAACCGTCTATAAAATAAACTTCCGAAACAATAAAATTAAATAAAAAATTTTAAAATTAGTGTTCGATTAATTTTCATGCTCAAATAAGAAAGTAGTAAGCAGCAAATCGTATCGTGTGCGAGCCTCATAAAAGTCAATCAGCTGCTCGCTTTGGACGCGAGTGCTTTTTATAAGTAAACAAATATTTTATTAAAAATGAACGTGAAAATAAATACATAAAAATAATAAACTAATGCGACGCATTTATACATCGGTCCACTCACAAATTATGTCGAAAAACAAGGGGAAATCGAAGGCAGCGGCCACTGCTAGTTCGACAGCTACACCGGCTGCCGCCAACTCGCCGGTCACACTGGACAAGGGCGGCAATATTGCCATTAAAATACTGGCCAAACCGGGCGCCAAACATAATGGCATCACCGACATTAGCCTGGAAGGCGTCGGTGTCCAGATTGCAGCGCCGCCCAGCGAGGGCGAAGCCAACGCCGAACTGGTCAAGTTTCTCTCTAAAGTGCTGGGACTGCGTAAAAGCGACGTGTCGCTGGACAAGGGTTCCCGCTCCCGGAACAAAATAATACTCATCAGCAAAGGCGTATCCACTGTGGAGGCCATAGAAGAACTGCTGCGGAAAGAAAGCGAATCCTAAAATGCCCCGCATTGTACTAGGCAAATAAAAACGACATATTTATTTTTAAACACATTTGCTTGTTTATTGTAATTTTATCATCGACCCGATCATCTAACCTTAATTAGATATTCCATATTATAGCTAACGCATATGTAGTCTTTGTATTTCTTTTTTTCATTACATAAGTTACTTGGATTCTAAATTAGAGTTCTTATTAACGACGACTGCCCTTAAATGTGAATGTTTAAATCCTAACATATTTTGCATGGTTTTTGAATGAGTTAAGCGTATTATTGTCGCCTACAACGCGACAAAACGTAAATACAAATTACAATGTAAACTGAACATTTAATTAACTCTGTTGTTAGGTCAACACAAGAAGCGGTTCCAACAAAGGAAATGAAATGTGATCAACTTTTAGTAATTTTGTATGCAAATGGGTTGGTTTGCGTGGGAGTGTTGGTGCATGATGTGTGATTGGCGGGGTGGGGGACGTGGGGTGTTTAATCGACCTCCTCCATGTGGGAAGCATCCTCGGTGTCCTCAACCAGAGAGGGAGCATCACCAGCGCTCTGAGCGTCCTCGGTGGTCATGGGCTCATCCTCATCGATGCCAAGACCCAGCTTGATCATACGGTAGATGCGGCTGGCGTGCACCTGGGGGCTGTCCAGGGAGAAGCCAGAGGACAAGAGCGATGTCTCGAACAGCAGAATGACCAGATCCTTGACTGCCTTGTCGTTCTTATCGGCATCGGCCTTCTGGCGCAGAGTCTCCACAATTGGGTGATCGGGATTGATTTCCAAATGCTTCTTGCCGGCCATGTAGCCCATGGTGGAGGTGTCACGCAGTGCCTGGGCCTTCATGATACGCTCCATGTTGGCGGACCAACCGAACTGAGAGGTGACAATGCAGCAGGGCGAGTCAACCAGACGGTTGGAGACGACGACCTTCTCGACTTTGTTGTCCAAAATCGATTTCATCAGCTTGCACAGGCCCTCGAATTTGGCCTTATCTTCCTCACGCTTCTTCTTCTCGGACTCATCCTCGGGCAACTCAAGACCCTCCTTGGTAACGGAGACCAACTGCTTGCCCTTGTATTCCTTCAGGTGCTGGATGACGTACTCATCAATGGGTTCGGTCATGTAGACGACCTCGAAGCCGCGTGCCTTGACGCGCTCAACGAAAGCAGAGTTGGTGACCTGATCCTTGGACTCGCCAGTGATGAAGTAGATGTGCTTCTGGCTCTCCTTCATCCTAGACACGTAGTCGGACAACGAGCAGAAGTCATCGCCAGAAGCGGAGGTGTGGAAGCGCAAGAAATCAGCCAACTTGGCGCGATTGTTGCTGTCCTCATGAACACCCAGCTTCAAGTTCTTGCTGAACTGGTCGTAGAACTTCTTGTAGTTCTCCTTGTCCTCGGTGAGCTCCTCGATCAGCTCCATGGTCTTCTTGACTAGATTCTTACGGATGACCTTCAGCACCTTGTTCTGCTGCAACATCTCGCGAGAAATGTTGAGGGGCAAATCCTCGGAGTCGACCACACCCTTGATGAAGTTCAAGTACTCGGGAATGAGATCCTCGCAGTTGTCCATGATGAAGACACGGCGCACGTACAGCTTGATGTTGTTGCGCTTCTTCTGGTTCTCGAACAGATCGAAGGGAGTGCGGCGTGGGATGAAGAGCAGAGCACGGAACTCCAGTTGACCCTCAACGGAGAAGTGCTTGACGGCCAAATGGTCCTCCCAGTCGTTGGTCAACGACTTGTAGAACTCTCCGTATTCCTCCTGGGAGATATCATCGGGGTTGCGTGTCCAGATAGGCTTAGTCTTGTTCAGCTCCTCATCTTCGGTGTACTTCTCCTTGATGGTCTTCTTCTTCTTGGCATCCTTATCCTTCTTGTCGGCATCCTCATCCTCGCCAACATCCTCGATCTTGGGCTCATCGGTGTCCATCTCCTTCTTCTCATCACCCTCCTTTTTCTCATCTTCAGCCTCATCGTCGCTGACCTCCTTCTCGCGCTCTTTCTCCACCAACAACTTGATGGGGTAGCCAATGAACTGAGAGTGCTTGTTGACAATCTCCTTGATCTTGCTCTCCTCAAGGTAATCGGTCTGATCCTCCTTGATGAACAGCACGATCTTGGTGCCACGGCCCAAGGGCTCAGAGTTATCAGCACGGACAGTGAAGGAGCCACCGGCGGACGATTCCCAGATGTACTGCTCATCATCGTTGTTCTTCGAGGTGACCGTGACCTTATCGGCCACCAGATAGGCCGAGTAGAAGCCGACACCAAACTGGCCAATCATGGAAATATCGGCACCAGCCTGCAACGCCTCCATGAACGCCTTGGTGCCCGACTTGGCAATTGTGCCCAAGTTATTGACCAAATCGGACTTGGTCATACCGATGCCGGTATCAATGATGGTCAGTGTACCAGCGGTCTTATTCGGTATCAGCTTGATGTACAGCTCCTTGCCGGAGTCAAGCTTGCTGGGATCCGTCAGCGATTCATAGCGGATCTTGTCGAGCGCATCAGACGCATTGGAAATCAATTCACGCAAGAAGATTTCTTTGTTCGAGTAGAATGTGTTGATGATCAATGACATGAGCTGAGCAATCTCAGCCTGGAATGCGAAAGTCTCAGTTTCTTCTGGCATCTGCAATAAAAAAAAAAAAATGTAAATAATGCATTAACACGTGTATAAACTTAAAAAAAAAAAAAATTGTATATATGCAAATTGTTGTTGCTTTGCTGCAATTGAGTCATTTAAATTCAACAGACTTTTACATAAAACAAAAAACCTTTCCGCCATTTGCTTTAACCCTTGTGAGAAAATTCGAGTATGCTTGTTTTCTTTGTCACTCATGTTCATACATATGTAGGCGATGTACACAGTGACTATTCATACATATACATGTAAGTGGGTGGGTATGTATACATTGAATTGGAAAAATCTAGAAGCGTTGCCTTGCCAATAAACATTGGCGCAATTGCTTTTTCTAGAAATGCAACCACTATATACTACATATGTACGTTTGCACTGGTAAATAAAATATAAGGCATTAACTACAGCTCTTTATTCTAGAACATTTCGAAAAGAAAGGATAATGGGAAAATACATATGTATACAGTATACACAAATACAAATACGAGGGAAGGAAACAAAGAAAAAATGCAAGCACGTGCAATCGCAGAATGTTCGAGTTAAATATGTATGGATGTATATAAATTTAGACATTAATAATCTTTGGTATTTCTATTATAAAATAAATATGCTAACTTCAGCCAAGCAGCATTCCAGAAACTTCTGCAATTTCTTTTAGCCGGCATAATCTGCAAGTGTGACTCAGCTTCAAGCGTGCTCATTGAATTAATTGATATGTGCGTGAAGCACGTTGAACTTTTAAAATTATAAAAATAAATAATTATAAATGAAACGTAATCTACTCGACCACGAAATTTCTAGAGCTTTCGGCAATCGATATAAGGAATTGTGTCAAGAGCGGTTCCTTCACACATACACACCAAATGCAGTTAATTGCATTCACTTTAATTCACACTTTTTTCAATGAAACTAAATGAAATTCACTTTTAATTATACTATGCTTACCTTGTATATCTTTGTTTCACAGAATAAACTTTAAAACAATACACTCTTTTCAGTTTTCTTTGGGCAGAAAATGAAATTCAATTTTTATTTCGCTTTACTTTCAAGCAGACGCTTCAGTGCTCACCGCACGAATTTTTTCTCAATACTGACAAGCCGGCAACTGCTTACTGCTGCTTTTATAGGGGATGAACAAAATGCTACGAAACTTCTAGATGCTTCTAGAGACTTCTGGTTCGCAGGGCTACCTCTTCCGGTTGTCAACACAGAGTTGCATGAAATAAACTGGCAGTGTTGTAAATTGATAGCTATGTAAAGTTCTAGAAATAATTTACAAGCCCATATTCTAATTGGATTTACTTATGTATTACGATTATTTATTAATTCGCATAAGGATGGTATTTTTTAAAATATAAATTTCGGTGCAAATTAATTGCATCCGCAATTAAACTCCATCTTAAAAGCATTTTCGCTAAAGTAAAAACCATTTATACTTCATTTAATATTTTCAAATAACATATGCGTATTTTTTGCTTCCTGTTGGTATATTCTTTTGCTGGGGTTTTGGGTGACCAAACTTGGTACAATCAAAAAAGGTAGCCAAAGTTTAGCTTCGATGTTTTTTTTAGTGCTAAACTGGCAACGCAACATTTGTTTATGCCGTGGTAAAAATTGAAAATCAGGCGAATAATTATATGTTAAAATGGGAGGTACTCGATGCGTTTTCCGCAACTGCCAAGTCACAACGCAGCGCAACCCGAAAATGCATTTTTTCAAACTGCCAGTTCGTGATCCAGTTCGGCTGACAGACTGGCTAAAGAATTGCGGCAACGCTGACATTTTAAATGTTGCACGGGAGAAGCTATCAAATCGCGTCGTTTGCGCGCGACATTTTCGCTATGAATGCTTCATGAACTACAAATTGGATCGACTTATTCCCAATCAGACGCCGACGTTGGCGCGCATCAGCAAGGAACTGGCCTGGGACCTGGAGCACCTCGACGAGAACGGCGAAGCCACAATGGTCAAGCTGTCCATGCCCACGCTGGCGCACCTTATACCACCTGAGGATTTCGAGTGTCCGCTGGGTTTCACCGAGGACGCCCGGTTTGGCCGCAAATACGCGGCGAGAAGTCGAACTCCGCCAAAGCCTTTGGTCATGGAACCAAATAAGAAACCAAAGTTGTCCCAGGACCCGTTGAACAAGACGGAGGCGTCTGGACTCGTTGACTTGGCCTCTGAGGTGAATCCTACAGCAGGCAAGCTGCAATCGGAGCTGAATCGAAAAACAATTGACTTGGAAAAATCAACAGACCCCAAGAGCGCAGAAGAGTTTCCGGCATTGCCAACGCCGCCGTCCGACGAGATTCTCGAAGATCTGCAGTCAAAGTATGACGAATTGAAAGCCAACCATGATCAGCTCGCCATGGAGAATGCCGCTTTAAAGCAAACTGTGATAAAACTGGAAGCTCAAGCTAAAGCGTTTGAGAGCAATGCCTCGGCATCGGCCTCCACCTCCAACACCTCCTCCGCCCCACAGTTGACCAAGCCACAGCTGTATAATGGGATGAAAAAGTATCTGGGCTCAACGATGGCGACGATCGTGCGGATGGAAATGTTTGGCGGCGCGGACCGGCCATGGAAGGACGACGAACGCGACTTTGCCAAGGAGCTGCTGCAGCTGGGCGAAGACATCTACACGCACTGTTGCGACGAGTGGCGTTTCCGGCTGCCCTCATTGCGAATGACGCGCAGTTGGCTTGACAACGCAGCTGCTCCAAATGCCGACGACGACAACGAGACGCCATAGAGACACATTTTATGTGGGACAATATGAAAATAATTGCACTGATGTCACCGACGCACATGTGGACCCGGAGGCGCCTTTCATCTTCACTGTGTACATTGCCTGTTATCTTTATTTAGGTGTATATAACGAAATCTAGGTCTAAATTTTGATGGTCTTATTTTGGCATCAATGCCGAATTCAATTGCGGCTTAAGCAGAAGAGTACTATTATTTATTTACACATGCCAATCTTTATGACATAATCCGTGCCCAAGGCCCATATATAAATCATATTTGCTGCGTTATGAAAATGCGATTTGGTGAAATTACCACGCGTCAAAGCTATTTCGGAATCCCAGCGGAGAAGACGTCCTCTTCAAGATGAGTCCCTGTCTAAAAATTGCAGCAGTGAGTAAAGGAGCAAAATGTTTCAAGAGTGTAAACCCTAAAATTTCGTTTGCTTTCAGTTAATGGTGCTGCTTCCATTCTTTGAAATGGGCAACTGCCAAACCTGCTCAGATTGCTCACTTACGGGCGAGGTGTACGCCTGCCTGGATGAATACACCTACGGAGTCTGCTATGGTCTGGGATTTGTCGATCCCGACTCGATTCGTTCTTGCACACCAGGCTATTTCTGCAATGTCGACGGCTCGTTTTGTTCACCAATCGACACCTCGTCTGTGAGTACCATTTGGATTTCTGGCGCTGCCATTCTTTAATTTCGCGTCCTTCTATTGCAGCCATCCTGTGTTACTTCCACGACAACAGTCACATCCACTCAGGCCTCCACTACGCAGTCCACCGAATCAACGACAGATTCACCCACATCAGAAACCTGCTCAGATTGCTCACTCACGGACGGGGTGTACGCCTGCCTGGATGAATACACCTACGGAGTCTGCTATGGTCTGGGATTTGTCGATCCCGACGCGATTCGTATTTGTAAACCAGGCTATTTCTGCAATGTCGACGGCTCGTTTTGTTCACAAATCGAAACCAGTTCTGTAAGTTCCATAAATCTCTTAGACGTTTGCTTATTTTTAAGTTCGCATACTTTTATCGCAGCCGTCCTGCGTTACTTCCACGACAACAGTCACATCCACAGAATCGTCCACGGAGTCGACAACCCCGCAGCCGACAGAATCGACAACAGTTGCGTCCACAGAATCGTCCACTGAGTCGACAACCCCGCAGCCGACAGAATCGACAACAGTTGCGTCCACAGAATCGTCCACAGAATCGTCCACTGAGTCGACAACCCCGCAGCCGACAGAATCGACAACAGTTGCGTCCACAGAATCGTCCACAGAATCGTCCACTGAGTCGACAACCCCGCAGCCGACAGAATCGACAACAGTTGCGTCCACAGAATCGTCCACTGAGTCGACAACCCCGCAGCCGACAGAATCGACAACAGTTGCATCCACAGAATCTTCCACTGTGTCGACAACCCCGCAGCCGACAGAATCGACAACAGTTGCATCCACAGAATCGTCCACAGAATCGTCCACTGAGTCGACAACCCCGCAGCCGACAGAATCGACAACAGTTGCGTCCACAGAATCGTCCACAGAATCGTCCACTGAGTCGACAACCCCGCAGCCGACAGAATCGACAACAGTTGCGTCCACAGAATCGTCCACAGAATCGTCCACTGAGTCGACAACCCCGCAGCCGACAGAATCGACAACAGTTGCGTCCACAGAATCGTCCACTGAGTCGACAACCCCGCAGCCGACAGAATCGACAACAGTTGCATCCACAGAATCTTCCACTGTGTCGACAACGCCGCAGCCGACAGAATCGACAACAGTTGCGTCCACAGAATCGTCCACTGAGTCGACAACCCCGCAGCCGACAGAATCGACAACAGTTGCGTCCACAGAATCGTCCACTGAGTCGACAACCCCGCAGCCGACAGAATCGACAACAGTTGCGTCCACAGAATCGTCCACTGAGTCGACAACCCCGCAGCCGACAGAATCGACAACAGGTGCATCCACAGATTCATCCACCTCACAGCCCACAGAATCGACAACAGCTGCATCCACAGATTCATCCACCTTACAGCCCACAGAATCGACTACAGATTCATCCACCTCACAGCCCACCGAATCGACCACAGATTCATCCACCTCACAGCCCACAGAATCGACCACAGATTCATCCACAGATTCATCCACAAATTCATCCACCTCACAGCCCACAGAATCGACCACAGATTCATCCACAGATTCATCCACAAATTCATCCACCTCACAGCCCACAGAATCGACCACAGATTCATCCACAGATTCATCCACCTCACAGCCCACAGAATCGACCACGGATTCATCCACAGATTCATCCACCTCACAGCCCACAGAATCGACCACAGATTCATCCACAGATTCATCCACCTCACAGCCCACGGAATCGACAACAGGTGCATCCACAGATTCATCCACCCCACAGCCCACAGAATTGACCACAGATTCATCCACCTCACAGTCCACTCAATCAACGGTTGCATCCACAGATTCTTCTACCACGACAATACCAACTACAACGACAGTGGTCCCAGAGGTTGACGGGGAAGTGTACTGCGCAGGTCTCAAGAAAGAGGGCTATTTCAGAATCGACGGCGATCCCACTTGCAAAAAGTAAGTTGCCAGTCAATCTCTAGAGAATCTTAACAATATTCATTATATTTATGTATATGCAGATATGTATACTGTTATAAACTGTCGGGAGAATACCTTGGATGGCTCTACCTTTGTAACACGGACAAGTATTTCAACTCCGAGACGAGTCAGTGCGAGATTGAACGACCTGCTGACTGTTAAATATGCAGGGATTTTTATATGCAACTTGATGTATATATTAAGCGTAAAATCTGTACACAAGCTCTACAATAATAATAATAATAATTTTGAAATGTATGTACATGTTTTAAAGCAAGCTCTTGATTCAAACTGATTATTAGATTATTTATACAGGATGAGATAGCTCTATAAGCCCTATAATAATTATTAATTTGATTTTGATATGTATATACGTTATGTTTACGTTTAGAATATGTATACAGGATGAGGTAGCTCTATAAGCTCTAAAATAATTAAAATTTCTTGATTAAAACTGACGATTGGATAATTCAACCAAGGTGAAATGTACTATACCGTGAATAAAAGACAGCTATTTGTTAGTTCCGTGAATTTATATTTGTTTTAAAGTATTTAGAAAATAAAATAAAATGCGGACAAGGCAAATCGGAGCTATAGGAGAGTCATATGATTTTGAGCCCTTATGTACAGCCATCTGGCTTTGCTTCATCATCACACCAGCCGTCGGTGAACCAGCCAACTGGACAACTCTGTACGACGCCTTTCCATTCGTCGCTGCTGAAGACGCACTGCACGTAGCTATTGGATAAAAGCTGTCACTATATTGCTGATCGCATTATTTATATGCATATTTACGTAGTGCAGGTGGGATCTATCTCGTTTCTATATTGGCCATTTTTCTGAGTTTCCTTGCACAGCGTATTCGGATCTCGTGGGGCTGTCGTGGTCGATGAGGATGTTGTTGAGCTGGTTTCCTCAGTTATGCAGTTGGTAACTCCAGTTCCTTTTGGATAGCATATATATTTACCGCCCGTGCAGTAAAAGTCCTTGGGGCATTCTATGAAATCCTCCGTCGGTACGCCTGTATATTCAGATGTTTGCATGGAAAATAGATGTGTGGAGACCTGACACGCTCACCATCGAGGCAAATGGAGAATGAGGTTTCACTGTGGCAAGCGGCCCGAACGTCCTTTTGGCAGACATCGCACTGACCCACGAGACTGGAGGGTAGCGCCAGGGCCACCAAGAGCACAACGGCCTAGAGCACCATATGTTTTGTGAGACGAACCAAAGGAACATTGGACACTACCTACGATCTTTGAAGACGGTAACATTGCTGGAAAAGCCCCGTGCTGCAGGCGAGCAGCTATTTGGAGTAACTGGCGCGAGCTGATTTGGTGCTTGATTTATATGCGCATCCCTATATCGCAGATACGAGCGACGCCTTGGCCGACTCATTTGATTTTCGGCGGTATTTTATGGCGCTGGCCATAAACCTTGAGGCGGCCATAAACCAAAATTTGAAGCTGAGTTCGTTGTCAGTCGGCGATTTTGTTATTTTTCCCAGCGCCACATTCATTATCTTGGTCAAACATCAAAGCAGAATTAAAATTTGCATACTTTCCATTTATTATTTATCAACATAAGCAAGGTGTTCTTAAATCATAGATAATCGTGCTTAGGTACAACTATCCGGCTTCTCCGCCGCACACACTTTACCATTGAAATATGGCATTTTCGAGGTACAGTCATAAATAAAGCCCGTCATTGGCCCATTTGTGCCACTTTGGACGCAGTAAATGAAGCTGAAAAGGAAGCAGATATATATATGCATATAATATATATAATATTGTTGCTCACGTTTTACAGGTCGGATCATCCGTGTTCACGTAATTGCCCTTTTGACCCACATTGGCACAAAACGCGACCGGATCCAAAACCGGCGTGCAGATGGGTTCATAGTCCGTTTCTGGATAACATATGTACTTGTCGCCGGTGCATATATAGCCCGTGGGACAGGTTATAATATCGTTAGTCGGTTCACCTTTTTTGTTTATTGAAAATATAATTAGCAGTAGTAGAGAGTAAAACAAGTAGAACGCTCCAGCCGGGAGCGCCCGAATAGGAGATACCCTAAGCCCAGCTGCGAGCTGTCGTTACGAACATTTCAACCCATTAATTAATAATCCTAACTAGGAAGGTATCTCAAGTCCGACATATTCCAGATCAGAACATAGTAAACTTGGTGCCTCCAGCTCTTATAAAAAACGCCCCTACTCGAGGTAACAATCTAGTGGCGAACGCATATTCGAGTCCCAAAATTTCTGATACCAAATTTTGTTTTCTTTTTTTCTTTTAAATAATCAAAATGTGAAAATAGGTAAACCTAGTAGATAATAGCTCTTGGTTTGGAAATTGTGGGGTGTCAATTTTAGCGGATTTTGAGTTTTGCGTCATGATAGGGAATAAGTCTACGAATTTTCCGAAAAATCTATCTCAACGCTAACCCTATCATTTCATTTTCTGAAAAACACAAAGTTTATTCTCCTAATAACTTTTGAACGAGAAAGTCCCCAAACGTCAAAAATTAAAATTCGTCCTAATCTGATATCTGATGAACCAGATGAGCTAACACACGTTCGATCGGTATATAACTAATAACAACAACATATATATACTGCCGTATTCACCATTTATGCATATCGAATAGGTATTCCGGCTATGACAGGCTGCTTTTCCGATTTGACACACGTCGCAGATGGCATCCAAATGTTGGACCAATGCCTATTTTGAAATAATTTGTACAACTTGTTATCTGCACGCGAAAAGCATTTAGTTACCAGCGTTAGTATAAGCAGTTTTGACCACATCTCGTTCACAATTGTAACTAAAATACTTGCTGCCCAATTTGTACATTTTATGTACCAGTTTTTATCTCTGATAAACATATTATCTTAGCTAGAAATTCATGATTATGCTTTTTAGTTTATTAATATTTATAATTTGTTTGGTTCTTATTTCGTTATATTTGTGTTACTTTAATTAATCTTACTAGAAAAACAATCAAATAAAAGCTGTTAGAATAAGAGCTTAGACACAATCCGCTGGCTTCTTAGCCTGACAGGTCTGTCCAGAAAAGTCGGGATACTTTTGGGTACATTCATAGATTGTCGCCCGCATTGAAGCGTCTCTTCCATTTGTAAAGCAGTGAATGAAACTGAACAAAATTATTAGATACAAAATGCTTAGTAATTTAGCGTACTTACGTTTTGCAAGTCGGATCATTTTGGTTTTCATAACTTCCATATTGACCCATTTGAGTGCAAAATGTGTCGGGATCGATATTTTCTGTTTCTACACTTGGCGTTGTCTTAGTGGGGTCTATATTAATGGGAGTTTCGGTTGGGGTTGGCAGTTCGGGCTGATTACCGGGCGTAGTATCATCATCTGAGGAACATTCAGACGGCTTCTCAATTCGACAGATATTTTCATAGAAATAGGGTTTCCTGGCAGGGCAATTAAAAATATATCCAGCCATTGAAGCACTTGTTCCAGTTTGTACACAATATATAAAGCTGAAATTGATTTTAAAAATATTTGCTAAAGCCTAAAAGTATCCTGGCTAGGAATATTGGGTTAGTTCTTACGTTTCGCAAGTCGGATCATGTGTCGGGATCCATGCTTTCAGTTCCTACAGTTGTTCTCAGGGTGGTTTCATCTTGATCGCTGGTGGCGTAGATATAGTGCACAAGTAGCTAAAATTTAAGGAATGTATGTTAACTGGATGTCGGATGGTTTGGCAGTGAAATTAGTTACCAGAAATAGCAGCGGTTTCAGCATCATTTGCTACAATTTTGATTCTTTCAAATTTCAAACTAAAATGCTGAGCAAAGGAAGTTATCTTTATATACATATTTTTAAGGGGTTATCTCAATAAGAAAAGCTTTTATTTTAATTTATTGTTTGCGTGTTTTTTTTTTTTATTGCGTATATAGGCTTTTGTCAATAAATTAAAGAACATTACTTTTACTTTTTATTAGTGTGGCTTATATTAATTGAAGTCTTAGAAAAATATATTCACAAATTCAAGGCGCATTCGTCAGCTGTTAGCTGTAGTATACAGTGTGTGTAGGAATATAAATGTATTCGAGTGTAAAATGCATAAATACAATATAATAAACTTTTGATCTGTTGCTCCTGCTGGGGCAGCCTTATGTTGTGGACGTAATGAACATACATTTCGGTATTGGTATACACAATATATATAAGTACGTAGTTACATATATGTGTGGATATATACTACTGCTAGGTAGTTATGAATTCGCACAGTTGCCGTTATAGTCTTCGTTTAGTTACATAAATACAACTACAAATTGTATATCTATTATCTAAACTATATCTAAATGTAAAAAAACAACATACATAAACATTAAATATATAGTAATATATATATGTGTAATCGCTACGTATATAAACTGCAGACGCGTTTGTCTGTAGCTTAAGGCAAATCATAGCATTTAAGAAGCACTTAGTATTTTCATTTCTGTCTAAGCTAAAGGCATAAATTCGTTACTTTCTAAAACGAAATAATACTTCGTCGTCAGCAAATGCAGTTAATTGTGTTTCTGTGCCCTGGAACTGGATAGTTCTGGGCCAGATGGTAATCGAAAGCTCTAAACGCAGCCGTATTCATACCAAATGCTATTGCTCTTATCCTCGTTGCGTTTACGCAACGCTTTATCGTCCTGGGTGGCGGTGCCGGCGACGCTGCCGCCACTGCCGCTGGCCTGCAGCAGCGGACTCTGATCGCTGGTGGTGGATGCTCCGCCAATGGTGGTGTTGATGCGATTATACATGAGAAATGTGGCTGGCTGATTTTCGTTCTTCAGTGGTGTTTGCGGCTCGGCAGCGGCGGCAGCGGCAGCGGCAGCGGCTGCTGCTGCTGCGGTGGCATTGTTGCTGGGCGTGGGCGTCGAACTGGCCTGCGGCTGTTGCGTCTGCGGCGCAGCGCCGCTGGAGCCATCGGGCAGCTTCTGGTGCTCGTCAATCAAATAAACGGTGCGTCGGGAGCCAGCGGTGCCGAGCGTCAAGCTGCTGCCAGTTACATCAGGCGCTTCCAGGCTGCTGCAAGCAAAGAGCCATTAGTTGGAATACTTAGAAGGAAACCCAGCAAAAGTGATGCAAAAGCAAGTTATTGGAGGAGCGAAATCCACAGAACACAAACATATATAGACATAACGCTGCATTCAAGGAGTTGGGAGTTGGTTGGAAAGGATTGGCATATTCGATTTTTATATAGGATTTAATGTATGTTACACATTTAAAAGCGCATACCCGTGCACGCTATTTCTACGTGAGTTACTCAAATCCGTACGTTTCTGTGCCTGCAGGCTACTTCGCACAGTGCCACCGCGTTGTATGGAGCTATCCAGTAAATCTCTATATATAGTACATAAACAGTGTGTGCGTGTGTGTTTGCGTTGTGCGTGTAAAGTTGTTGTTGTGTATATACATGTAAATAGAACAAGAACGAGAACAAGAACCATAAACCAAACTAAATACATTGTTGAACCAAGAAAGCAAATGCATTCGGCATGCCAAAGCTTGAATATCGTTGAATGACAAACAAATGAATGATTCCTTATATTTAATTTTTTCATAAAGCTCTGCAATAGACAGAGACTCTGTTTTCGTGAAACTCGATTAAACGGAGCATAGATCTCCAATGATTTAGGTTTATATAAAGAAAACTTATTTATACGAGCGTTAGGTAAACTTAGTTTACTAGTTGAAGCTTACCGCTGCAGGCTCTGGCGCAACGGAATATTACGCTGCAGCAGATGCGTGTCGGAGGCAATGGAAAGCGGCTCCTCATTGCTATTGTCCGACTCATTGCCGCCCGATTCGGAGCCAATGACAAACTGTGAGTTAGTGCGCGCATCATCCACCCAAGAGCGGCGATTCTGCATATATGTCAAACATTAGAGGGTGACTTATAAGCGTATATCTTTAGCAAACACTTACCCTACTGGGCACTTTGTTCATCAAATCGGAGCTGGCCTTTTTTACACGCCGCACTAGACTGCTGGCAAACGGTTTTCTGTGGAATATTGTGGGTTAATAGGGATCAATTCATATACCCAATACGGTCACCTACTTCTTTTGCACCGTTGTCTCCGATTTCTTGTAGTGCTCCATAATCTTCTCCTCCAACTTCTCTTTTTGACGCTTTAGACTGTGCACACGTTCCGTGTAGTTCTTCTCCTCCTCGTGAAAGTGCTTTTTGTCCTCCAACGAAATGGCCAGCAGTTCCTGATACTGCGACAGCAGCTGTGACACATTATCCATCAGAGCCTTGCGTTCCGAGTCTAAGTCGGCATTGTTCTGTATCAGCATCTGTGCGGAAGAAAAGATTAGACAGTTGCAAATGAAGAGCGTAAAATAAACTACACTGAAGCTCACCTCGCAACGCTGCTGAACCTTGGAGTATTCAATCTGGAGCAGACGCACCTGATCCTGCTTGCCGTTCAGCTCGCCGGTTAGCTCCGTATTTTGCAATTTAAGACTGCTGTGCTCCATGCGTATCATCTTGTACTGTTCCTGTATGTTCTTGTACTCGTTCTTGAAGCGATCGCTGGTGGCGAAGAGATTCCGAAAGTCGTCGGTCAGCTTGGAGTGCTCGGTGCGCAGTATGGTTAGATCCTCGTGGCAGGTCTTCATGCTGTTGGTCTGTGTGGTTAGGTCCTCGATGCGTTGCTCCTGCGATTGGATTGTCTCGCGTGCATCGCGCGTCTCTTGGCGCAGATCGCGCACGGCCGCCTTAAGCTGTTCCTTGTCCTTGTTGAGCGACTCGTATTCGGCGGAGAGTTGATCGTGCAGGCACTGCAGCGTCACCTGATCCTGCAGCGCGTGCTTGTGCTCCTGCTGCAGCGCATCGATCTCCTTCAGCAGCGTATCCTTCTCCGCGGCCAGCTGCGAGTTGGCCAACTGCAGCGCCACGTGCTGCGTGTTCAGCGACGTAATCTGTGAGCCCAGCGCTGCCACGTCCACACTGAGCCGGGCATTCTCCGTTTGCAGCTGCGTGTTGCTGTCCTGCAGCCGCGTCACTTCCGCCGAATCGCGCGCCGGACTCAGGCGCAGCTTGTGCTCGAAACGTAGCTCCTGCGCCGACGGCGCGCTGGCAGCGGCGGACAGCTCGATGTTCTTTTCGACGGTGAAGATCTCCTGGCGATGGCAGAGCACACACATGTCCGACTTGACGCCCGTCTTCTGCTGCTGCTGCAGCTGCTCACGACTCACATTGAGCATAATTTCGCGCACCGTTTTGAAGGTCTCCGGATTGCGCACCAGCTTCTCGACCACATGCTCCACATTCAGTTCGGCCGGTTCGCCGTCGACCTCGTTGACGTCCAGGCCGAGCTTCTCCAGATTGTGGCGTACCTTTTTGGTGACTAGCGTGCCGTTAACCAGATCGTTGCGCAACGTGCTTATCATTTCCCGATCGATGTTGCGCTGCGAGCTGAGATCTTGATTCTGTTTCTCCAGCTCGACGAGCTTTTGCTGCACCTGCTCCGCTTCGTCCTGCACCTTGGCCAGCCGCACTAGCTCCTTGGCTTGCGTGTCTAGACGATTGATGCTCTCGTCCAGCTGCACTGACTTCTGTTCACTGCTCTCCTTGAGCTTGACCACTTCCTTGAGCAGGCTGGCGTTCTCGCGCTCGTACGTGCACACCTTGGCCTCGATCTCGTAGAGCTTCTGCTTGGTCTGCTCGTACTGCTGTGTTTTCTCCACATACTGCTCCAGCTCCTTGGTTTTGCTCTCGGCTAGGCGTTCCAAGTCATCGGCTCTCCGCTGAATGCTCTCGTTAAGCGTTTGAATGCGCTGCTTCTCCTTGTTTAGCGTCTCCACGTGCTGTTCTGCGTCTGACAGTTTCTGGCGATCCGCTTCACGTTCTAGACTCTGGCGATCGTAGCTCTTCTGGCGATTATCGACGGCATCCTGCAGCTTCTTGTTCTCCTCCAGTGCGTTCTTGAATACGCTCTCCAATTCGACATTCTGTTGCGTCATTCTTTGTATGTTCTCCTGCATTTGCTCGATTTTCAGCGACAGTTTCTTCTTTTCTTTCTCGAGCTCCAGCATTTTGCTGGTGGATTCGTGGAAGCTGCTCTCCTTTAACTGCTCCAGTGCAGCGGTAAGCCGTCGGTTTTCTAGCTCCAGTTTCAGAGCACGCGTCTGTGCATTGTTTGTGAGCTGCTCGGATAAACTGTTGTCGCCAGAATTGCACTCATCCTCGTTGTCGGATAAGGATTTATCAATCTCCTGGGTGGAATTGAGATTCTTTGCCACCAGCTGCAGCTGTGCATTCTCCTCGAGCAGCTCCTCCAGCTTGGATCTATCGACATCACGCTCCAGAGCCATGTCATTAAGCTTCTGCTTGTATTTGATGATCTCCGACTCCAGGGTGATGGCGTGCTCTGAACGCTTGCGTGAACGCTGCAGTTGCTCCTCCAGCATTTCTCTGTGGCGTGCGAAAATATGTAAGTAAACCGTTTACATTTATTATATATATAATATATACTTGGATTCCAGTAGCACGCGATTATCCTCGCGCAGCTCTTCTACGCGCGATTTATAAAAGTCGGAGTCGCCTAGCTTTTCACGATATTTCTGCACTTCAATCTCCAGTCGATCGGCGCGTTCGGCACGCTCCCGCAAGATGTCCACCTCATCCCGATAGGCAGCCGCACGCTTCGCCTCGGTAAACCATTCCTGGCTCTAAAGGTCAATAAAAGCAGTTGAGTTGGTGTTTAGTTGAGGAATCAGAAGCGACTTACCTCCTGGCGCAGCTTGTCAAAGCGTTGCTTTTTGTCATCCAGCTCCTCGCGCAGCTCCAGCAGGTTCTCCGATTTCTCCTCACTGCAAATGGGCGTTTCAGAAACATTTGTTTGGTGAGTGGAACAAAATACTCACAGTTCCTGACGCAATTTGCGATTCTTGGACCTCAGATCGGCGCACTCCACGGCCAAATGATTGCTCTCCGAGTTGGAAGACGACGAGGGCGTGGAAGTGGCCGTGCCGCTGGAGGGTGAACGTGGCACACTGACGCCTTGGCCGCACTCGGCGCCATCGGTGGCACTCAGCTCTGGCTCCACGCACACCGTCTCGATCCACTTCAAGTACATGTGATCGCGCTCCTTGGTGAGGCGCATTATGTGGCCGTACATGTTGGCGGGCGTCAGGCGCTCTATTGAATCCTCGGTGAGCACCAGGCTATGGCTATCCGTGACCTGTTTGATGAGCGCCACAATGCCATGCTGCGTCTCCAGGTCCAGCTCCTTGATGCGCGCTATGAACAGCTCCTTGTTGGGACATTGCACCGCCGCGCCCAGCAGCAGCGTGAGCAGCGTTTTCATCTGATCCAGGCCGTGCTTGCTCTCCGGATAATAGCCCAGCATGTACGCATCGGGCAGCACCAGTATCGTTTGGCCCAGCTCCTCCTCGAACAGCGACTTGAGATTCCGCACAATACACTCAAAGTTCTTCGCACGCGCGATGCTCAGCGAGCTGCCGCTTAGGTCGCTCAACAGCTCGCTGGGATTGTTCTGGGGCTCCGGATCGATCTGGAGCCAGACGCTGTGTATGATGAGGCCATCCAGCAGCGAGGTATAACCAGCGAGCAGTTCGGCACGTGGCAGGCATGACTCCAACTGAAAGGGAAAGAGGAACACGAGGTTATGATGCGTTGGCAGCTGACGGACTAAAATAAGAAGAACAACAGCGACGATGATCACGACTTCCAAGCGGTTTCAATTGGCAACTTAATTAACAACAACAAGGCAGCATTTCCTTTTAAAAAGGTGCACTGAACTTGTGGCAAGCACAAGCGCAACAGGTAAGTGTTCTAATTGGGTATGATCAACTGGGAGATAACCTGTACTAAGCTCTGAATTGCCCTCACACGTGTTAAGCTATATACATATGTATGTACGAATGAATCATAGATCAAAGAGGGAGAGAAGCACAGAAAGGCAATCAAAGAGAGAGCGAGAGAAAGAAGGACCTAAGCCGGAGAGGGAGAGTTGAAGTCCTAGAAAGAGAAAGGTCAAAAGGTGACTTAGAAAAAATGATAGAGGAATAAAGATTAAACCAAAGCGAGGTGCAGAGAGAATGAAAGTCAGAAAGACAGAAAGAGAAGGCAAGTGAGTCATAGAAACAGACAGAGAGAGAGGGAGAAAGAGTAAGAGACAACTGCTTAACATTTCTCTATGCGTTTTTATGACTGGTTTAATTGATCTTCAAGTGGGTAAGAATGAAGTAAGAAATCAAGAGCGCCAGAGAGTAATCCGTTTTTTGCGCGATATATTAAGGTCTAATAAGAACAAGCTATGTCAGAGAGACAATTTTGTCACATCAATATTCTTAAATAAGATCCAAATCATGATGAAAATCGCATATAAGCTTCAAAAAACGCCTGCTGCATACAATCGAGTATACCCTCTTTCATGAACTACATGTGCAAAGGGTATAAAGAGCCGGTCGAGCAAAACTCTCCGTTCTCGCAATTGGCAAACAAAAGGCAGTCGAGGGGCCGCCGCTTGCTAATGGCAGCATAAAAACGTTGTTGTTGTGGTTTTAGTTGAGCTATAAACGGTAGCAATAGCCGTCCCAACTAAAGCCACAGTTACAATGACCTTGGGGCTGCGCTGCGGAAATCTATGTAGCTCAATAGATACATACATACATACATATGAATATATATATGTATATAAATACATGTGTATGTATGTGTGTTATGTGCGGGCGCATGTAAATTGAACAGTTGAATATTTGCATGGCAATCACGTTGTTGTTCGGTTGCCCTGCTATGAGCATGTCGAGCATGTCCACTCACTCACCCAAGAGACGAGGGCTCCATTTATGAATTCGTCAATTTCCATTGGTGTTGCGGTTGCCGTGCCAGCCATTGTTGTTGTTGCTGCTGCTGTTTTCTCACTATTTGTGAGCGCGCGTGTGTGTGTGTGTGTGTGCGTGCGTGCGTGTGCTTATGAGGCGACGCCGCTACTGCACCTGCACCTGCCGCAACCGTCAATGCAACTGCACTGGCGACAGCAACGGCGGCTGGGCTCTTTGTTTCTAATTCAATTGCCGCTGCGACAGCTTCACAGCCTCCAAATCATTACACTTGCAAACACACACACACACACATTCACACACTCGGGCGCATATACACAGTTTAGAGGAAGACAATAACAAACACAGAACACTCGAAAAAATTGTAAATTCTTGTTTTTGTGCAAGAGTATGATGTGGATAAGCGTTGAAGTTTAGTTGTTTAACATAAACAAACGATTATCTGCTGTTCTTTTTTTTTTTGGCGAAACACCTGCGTTGCGCTTGCTGTAAATTGGGGATGTAAGAAATAAACAGCTAGGGATGTGTTAAATACATTGATACATCGATGTTAACGTTGGCGATATTTATTTGGCTATCGATAAATACAGAAACAATGCTTTTAGGATAAAATTTGTGCATTGGAAAAGAAATATGAATAGTTAGGCCAGGAAAAACCCAAAAGGCAATTCTTCTACCTATATCAAAGCATTTTGAATTATTATCGATTGCTTATCGAACTAGTAACAACTTTACTGGAGTAATCAACATGCAGCTGTTCCCAATACTTTCAACTACTGGCAACTCTGTGCGTTAGTTGCCGTTGACATTTCTAAGCGCCCAAAGCTTATTTGTGTGGGAATGCGTGGCTATACTGGCGAACGGATTATTTAACGCTCCGTAAAAATGGATACGATTGCGAATCAAAATTGCAAATTACGAAAATTGCACTGTTAAAAAGTAGTTATACATTTGGAAAACGCACTCGAAAGCATTGGCAACGAATTGTAACGACGTGTGTAGGCGAATTGTGAGAGTGCGTGAAGTTTAAGGCGGCTGCCTATATATAGAAACTTCTATATATATGCACAAATAATTGCAAATAGGTTAAATATTTAGTATACGAAATGGGCAATCAACCGGGCAAACTGCAAACGGCACAGAGTGGACGGCCCAAGAAGAATGTGCATTGGAAATCGGCAGGCAAGTTCCCCAATTCCATAATAACAAATTCAACACAAATATACAAAAATCTTCCCGAATTTCCACATTGAAAGAAAAGTTTTCTAATTGGCTGTGAGAGCACACATACCAGTCCACATAGTTGGTGGGAGCACTAGATAAATTTGGCTATTTTTAGCCCCTCACAGACTCAAGTGGTTGCCGTGGCCGTCCATTGACGCGACGGCGTCCGTCGGCCCGATTTTCCGTTTCTACTCTTCGTTTGTATACCTTTGCAGTGGGTAGTTTCAATTTGCCACGAAGTGTGCATCGCTTAGAAGGAGATGACTCCGATTCAGGAGTCTTCGTTTGTCTGTCTGTTTCTCTGCTAACTTCTTTTTATTGGAGGCAGCACAAATGCCGGAATCGGTCGTATCGGAAAACAAGTTTTGTCTTTCCCGATATCCGTTCCAAACTGGGAAATTAAGAGTATTATCATGATGCTTATTTGCAAAATATTATTAATATCGGACTACTATAGTTTATAGCTTCCATAGAAGCGATTTGTCGAAAAATTACTTTTGTTTTCTAGACATTCCGATCAAACATGGCAATTCTAACATATCTACATAATATACAGACCAAACTTTACAAAATCAGTTCAAACAAGTTTATTGTTGTCGGTCGCAAAATTAGTTTTTGTATAAACAACTTTTTTCTTTCGCATGAAAAGAAAATATTATCAGTATCGAACTACTATATAATCTTGTTCGGGAACAATAGATTGAAAGCACACATCTTTCGCGTATCTGCTAGGGTATCTAATCTTCGGCACGCCGAAGCTGGCCGTTCTTTCTCGTTTCTTTTTATTTGGCCTAAATCTGAAGACGGCAAAGTAATGTTTTCGAAATGGTTTTTGAAATGCGGCAGGCGCAAGCGCGTGAGTGTTAACTGAGTGTTTTGAGAGCGTTATTTACCTGTGATTTGTGCTCGTCTCGTTTAATTTCAGAACGGCCCTCTCCGCCGGGTCGTCCCATACTGACGCCGATGGCGCTCTCCGAGCAGCAGCCCGATGTGTTCAATTTGCGCTGGGATCGGCCGCTGCTGGACGGCGGCTCGCCCATAACGGGCTATACGGTGGAGCAGCGTCGGGTCGGCTCGCCGCACTGGGTGCGTGCCACGCCCACGCCCATCTCCGGGTGCGAGATCCAGATTAGCGGCCTGGAGCCGGGCTGGCGCTACGAGTTCCGCTGCTTTGCCGAGAACATTGTCGGCCGCTCGGACGCCAGCGAGCTGTCCGACGCGCTGACCGTCACGCTCCAGAGGAACGCGATCAGTGTGCCGCGCTTCATCGAGGAGCTGGCGGACACGGATGCCGTGGAGGACGAGCGCATCGAGTTCCGGGTGCGGATTCTGGGCGAGCCGCCGCCGGAGATCAATTGGTTCAAGGATGGCTACGAGATCTTCAGCAGCCGGCGCACCAAGATCGTCAATGAGAACGACGTCAGTGTGCTGATCATACACCAGGTGGCGCTGACCGATGAGGGCGAGATCAAGTGCTCGGCCACCAATCGTGCCGGCCACGTGGTCACCAAGAGCCGGCTCCAGGTGCAGGCGCCACCCAAGATCCGTTTGCCGCGCACCTACGAGGACGGCCTCATCGTGGAGGCGGACGAGGTGGTGCGCCTGAAGGTGGGCGTGGCCGGGCAGCCAGCGCCGGCCATCACCTGGCTGCACGAGGGCGAGGTGATCGTGCCCGGCAACCGCTTCGAGGTGACCAACACGGAGAAGAACTCGCTGCTGAAGATCGACAACGTGCAGCGCGCGGATCGGGGCGAGTACATGGTGCGCGCCTGGAACAAGCTGGGCGAGGACGTCACCTCGTTTCTGGTCACAGTCACGGCCCGGCCGAACGCCCCGGGCGCTCCCCGGCTGAACATGTCGTTCGGCAAGTCGGCGACGCTGTCGTGGACGGCGCCGCTGGACGACGGCGGCTGCAAGATTGGCAACTATATCGTGGAGTACTTTCGCATCGGCTGGAACGTCTGGCTGAAGGCGGCCACAACGCGCGCCCTGAGCACCACGCTGCACGACCTGATCGAGGGCTCCGAGTACAAGTTTCGCGTCAAGGCCGAGAATCCGTACGGGCTGAGCGAGCCCTCGCAGGAGTCGGAGCTGCTCTTCATACCCGATCCGAAGCGTGGCATCACCAAGCCCAAGTCGGCGACGAAACTCGCCGGCGAGGAGCGCAACGGCAATGGCACTGGCCACAAGGATAAGGACTCATCCAAGCCGGTGCCGCCGCGGCGCAAGACGCTCTCGCCGCCACGTCCGCACGCGGATGCGGCGACCAGCATGTCGGCCTCGCCCAAGCAGTCGCCACGCGGCGCCCGCAAGCCGGCGCCGCAGCTGGTGGACAGCGAGGAGCTGCGTCAGGAGATGGCCTACGGCACCTCCGACCAGGCGCTCAAGATGAACGTGCGCAAGAGCCCCTCGCTGAGCAGCGCCGACTCGACAGCGGCCCAGGCGCAGGCCAGCAGCCGGCCCGGCTCCAATCCCAAGCTCAATCTGACCCTGATAACGACTACGGCCCTGGTCGACAAGCAGGAGCCCAAGGCGCCCAAGGCGCCCAAGTCACCGACGGCCGGGTCGCCCCTGACGCTCTTCAATCCCAAGCCCGTTGCCAAAGCCAAGGACAAGTCGCCAGCACAGAAGCCACTGCCACTGCCGATGGCACCACTAGCACCACTAGCACCGCTAGCACCACTCGCACCAGTCGCACCGCTGGCCACTCAAGAAGTGGGCCAGCGCCTGCGCAAGAGCCCAACGCCGCCGGAACCCATCAAGTCGACGCCCGCTCTGCAGCGCAGCGCCGAGCCCGTCCAGCTGGGCGTCAACCAGAACGTGCGTCGCTTCTCCGGCCACGCCCTGAGCCCGGCCAAGCACGTGCCCGCGCTGGCCATTGCGATCGCCACCAGCGCCAACATCGGCGAGAAGCTGCCCACCATCGAGATCAGTGCGCCGCCTCCAGCCGCGCCAGAGCCGAGCCCTGCGCCCGTACCCGTGCCCGTGCCCGACACACCCACAACGGAGTCGACTCCGCCGGTGGCCAAGGTGCGTCCCCAGAAGCCAGCGGACAAACACGACGAGGTCCACACGAGCAACGAGTTCATGCTGGTGGTCTTCGACAAGAACAGCAAGGTCAAGGATAAAGACAGTACGTCCAACTCCAAGCCCAAATCCATATGTTCTGTTTTGTACTCGTTCACGAAGGGAAGAGTTTATTGGGTTCCGTCCGTCTGAGACTTGGAACTTGGAATATATACTGGGGTAAACCCGCGTCAGATTAAGTATTAAGATTTTTGGCTACACCCAAGAACTTGAAGGCAAAAATGCTGAGAAAGCTCTCGGATAACTCCCATATTTCAATACTATAACTTCCATAACTTTATCAATTCTGGACCGATTTCAATGTTTGATGGCATTTTGGTCATGGTTTGACCTCTAAATTGATTCTGCATCCACGTTTTTTACATATTTGAAAATAATTAATTTTTCATTTTTTTTCGAAAAGTTTTTTTTTTCAAAATTTAGAAATCCAAATTTGCATTTTTATAATTAGTATAAAAAACAATTAGTATAAAAAACAACTTTAAAACTGATTCTGAAGGGGTCTAATTTTTTGTCAAAAATCATGCAAAATTTGACAACAATTTTGACAAGTAAAGCTCTCGGATCCATAGCCCCCATATTTGAAACTCCCACAACTTCGTCAAAACTGAACCGATTTCAATGTTTGATGGCATTTTGGTCATGGTTTGACCTCTAAACTGATTCTGCATCCACGTTTTTTACATATATGAAAATAATTATTTTTGCATTTTTTTGGGGAAAATATCATGTACCCCCCCCCCCCCTTACTCATTTTCGAAAAGTTTTTTTTTTCAAAATTTAGAAATCCAAATTTGCATTTTTAATCGATTGCGCATGCCATAATTAGTATAAAAAACAACTTTAAAACTGATTCTGAAGGGGTCTAATTTTTTGTCAAAAATCATGCAAAATTTGACAACAATTTTGACAAGTAAAGCTCTCGGATCCATAGCCCCCATATTTGAAACTCCCACAACTTCGTTAAAACTGAACCGATTTTGATGTTTGAAGGCTGTTTTGTCATGATTTGACCTCTGAATTAATTCTGCATCCACGTTTTTTACATATTTGAAAGTAATTATTTTGCTAGGGCGCACGCCTTGGCGCTTATTCCACTGTGGACGAGTATTGGGCAGTCGGCTCCACCCGACTGCACGGCTCTAACTTGTTTTTCTTTCGAGCAGAGCAAGATTCCTTCGAGCTGGAACTGGAGGACGCCATACAGCCGCCGCCGATATCCATATCCGCGCCGGACTTGGCCTTCCTGGAGTACACCAATTTGCACACGACCTTCCCGCTGCGCCGCTCGGTCAGCTCCACGGAGCTGCTGTACGAGCGCGCCATGGCGCGCTTCTATGAGGCCGTGGAGCTGGAGCAGGCGGCCAAGGCCAAGGTGAAGACAGCTGCGCCGGAGAAGGCGGCGGCGCCGACGACGTACCGCAAGCGTCTCGGCTCGATGACGGAGGCGGAGCGCGCCTCGTTCGAGCGCCGCAGCGAGCTGAGGCGCCAGTCGGCGGACATGGCGCCCATGGGCCGCAAGTGGGACTCGCGGGAGAACGTGAACATTGTGGACCTGAAGAATTTGACGCGCGCCACGACGGAGCTGCTGCTCAACCGGCAGGCGAGGGACGAGGCTGGGGCGGATGAGGCGGAGGAGGAGGGGGAGGAGGAGCGCACGGAGAGCACGGCCGAGGACAGCGAGGATCTGGAGATGGATGAGGAACAGCAGCAGGGCTACGGGCTCGATCTGGGCTCGGACTACACGGAAAGCACGGCCACCTCCGAGCAGGACTCCATTGAGAAGTTCAAAATGGAGCTGATGGCGCGCACGCGTTCGTCCAGTCCGCGCGACCTGGAGACGTATCATCCGCGCACCATGACCGCGGGCACCTTTACGCCGTACCGGGCGCCCACGCCGGAGCAGGCGGCCGTGGTGCTCAACCGGCCGGTGCCGCTGCCCAGCCCGGACTTTGTGCCCAAGCCCATACTGAAGCGCTCCTCCAACGAGCATGTGGAGCAGACTGCCAGCCAGCCGAGCAGTCCGGGCGCGAATGCCCAGCCGGAGCAGGGCGCCCCCAGCGTGCCCAGCAGCGCACCCAATCCGGCCGCGGTTCCAGCTGCGAGCAATCTCAAACTGGACCTGGCCAAGGGCATCAAGTCCTTCTTCAGCCGGGACAAGCGCAGCGCCACCGAGAAGAACACCGAGGCCAATGAGGAGATCTCGAATCCGCTGGAGAAGACCAATGCCGCCGCCATCGCCGCGGAGCTCGAGACGAAGCGCCGGGTCAAGGAGGAGGAGGAGCTGCGGCGCCGGGAGGAGGAGCGCCTCATGCAGGAGGAGGCGCACGCAGCCGTGGACCACTACAGCGACCTGGTGCGCCAGGTGAGCAGCACCCACAGATACCACACGCCGCTCTACCTCGACCGCGACGAGCTGAAACGCGCCGCCGCCCGGGCGGGCGCCCTGGAGGACGACGAGGACGAGAACGGCGGCGCCGCCGAGGAGCATCAACTGCGCCGGGCTCGCAGTCCGGATCGGGACCAGCTGCAGCTGTTGACGCCGCCGACGGCCAGTCGCGAGCGCCGGCTGTCCATCTCGGAGCGGGAGCAGCTCGTGCACGTCCGGGATGCGGCCAGCAGTCACGCCATGCCCAAGGCGCCCGAACCGCACGCCAGCTCCGAGCCGGACACGGAGCAGGAGCTGGAGCTGGAGCCGGAGTACCCCACCGTGCTGGTGGTGCCGCCGCCCAAGTCCAAGAACAAAAAAGACGCCGAGGAGTGCAGCGAGAGCGCCATGAGCGAGATAGTCGAGGCGCGTCCCGATGCCCGCGGACGCACGCGCCTGGTGAAGGTCAAGCGGGTGATCCGACGCCGGGTGCCCTCCAGCACGCGCTCCCGCGACGCCTCGCTGAGCCGGCCGCCCGCCGGCGCCGGCGCCGACGCCGGCGTCCCGTCCGTGGAGCGCGCCTCGCAGACGTCGCTGCTGCTGACCGCCGCCGATCGCCAGCTGCTGGAGAAGGCGGCGACGTTGGCGCTGCTGCAGAGCCGCACCGAGGAGCGGGCGCACGAGAAGGTGCGCTCGGCGCTGAGCTACTCGACGGACCTGGTGCTCTTCCTGGTCGCCTGCTATGTGTATCTGTTCAAGGACGCGCGCCTCGTCCTGCCCATCCTGGCGCTCCTCATCTACCGCCAGCTGGGCGAGGCGCTCCACGGCTACATCCCCAGCTGGCTGCGCCGCAGGGGCGCCGACGGCGGCGCCTAGCCCGGCCGCCGATCCCGCTCCGTCACGCGTTTATCAGTTAAGTTAGCTCTTATCAATGTCTCGACTCGTACGCTCGTCCGTATCTTAAGCTTAAGCCCCACAAGTTCGCCTCCGCTGCGAGCTTCGTATGAATACCCCCATATACGTATACGCCATTGTCAAGGATATAGTCAACCGATCTTAGAGTTAGCGCAGCTTTATACCATCTATGTGTACATTTAGTCTTTCGCTAGCGTCGCAGTTTGTCTGATAGAAATCCCCGGCGGGGTTCTGCTCCCGAATTGGGTATTTGCATCTATTCAATACTTTCGCTTCATGTGGTTTTCGGCTCCATTTCTTTCTTTTTCCTATATGTCTACTATATGTCCTATATGTCTAATACTACTCTTAGCTTTTTCGGATTTCTTGTTCCACATTTTAATAGCTGAACTTGCCAGCATTTTATTGCAGCTCAAAATACTCTATAAAAATCTACTTGAATCGTTTTTGAATTTCCTAATTCCTATTCTTCTAGGTAATTTCTTATATGTCTTACAGGCATTTATAAAACTTCATTCGATCGTCTGAAGAGGTTTTTTTAACCCACTTTTGAATTAAGTATTTAACTAAAGAAAATTTCTTATTGCTTATACTCTAATTTACTTAATACTCTATAAGGAATTTTTAGCTCTGCCTGTCTGCTTTTCTCGAGTAAAATTCTTCCCAATAATTCCTTAATTTCTGATCTTCAAATCGATATTTTGGTAACAACTTGGTAAATCCTTTTTTTTTTTTTTAGATTTTTAGTTAGTTTTTATTGCGAGTTCTTATCTTCTTTTAAGGTCTTTTAACAACTATTTGAATTCTTTCCCCCTCTTAGAGTTGCAGCTCCTCCAACTTTCGTTTAAGGTTATCATATTTTAAAGATAGGCTTGTAAGGGAACGTTACTGCCCGCTAAGAATCGGTTTTCTATATACATCTATTATTAACTTTAAGCTCCCCTTGTTGTGTGTTGTGGTCTCTGCCCCCGCAGTGTGTAGGCCTAATATGATATTTGTGTTTGTTTGCGGTTTTTTGTCGGTCTTCTGGATTGTTGGTCATTTACTTGAGAAATAAAGCACACAAAAACAATTGCTCAGCCATCAGTTAGTTCCGGCGCAACGGCAAAGATTACATAGTCAGGCATATATGTATATATCCCACTATAAACAGATCGAATCGTGTGACTTTGCTTATCTTGTGTCAACAGGGGCTGCTGCGCCAAAATTCTTGGCTCCCGCTTATCGGATGGGTATAAAGGCGGACGCGGCCATTCCCAGCTCACACTCGAACGAATCCCGACATGGCCGCCACACACACCTGGACGCTGTTGCTCTGCCTGGGCGCTGGCCTGTGCGCCGCTGCGGTGCCGCCGGGCGCCAATGGCAGGGGCGCCGTTGTGCCCGCCGGACCGCCGCCGGACCTGGCCCAGGATCTGATGGATATCTACAGCCTCGTACAGTTCCAGCCCGTGAATGAGCTGCTTGTGCGCTACCTGCTCAACGATGGACAGTTCCAGGCCTTTGTGCGCATCCTGAACAGCAATGCGGGCTTCATGGCCCGTTGGCGCCTGCTCGCCCAGCCGGAGGTGGTGGCCTTCCGCCAGTGGGTGGGCCAGCAGCTCCTGATCTCGGGCGGCAAACTCGAGGTGGAGGAGCTGGAGCTCTGCACGATGCTGTTCAATCGTTTTCCGTACTTGTCGGGCACCGTCTACGGCTGGCAGGGATTCCTCAACGAACTGGAGATTTACGTGCCGCGTTACGCCATTGCCGCCCAAATCCAGGCCAAGGTCCAGCTGCAGGGCATCTTCGCCCAGTTCTATCAGCGACTGGGAGCCCTCCAGGTGGTCTACGAGCGTTGGCTGGCGCTGCCCGCCACGCAGTCCGTGCTCGGCCAGCTGCAGGCGGAGGGCATAGACATTATCCAGCTGGATGGAATCGTGCGTGAGCTGCTCGGCTGGAATGCAACGAATGGAACGACTACGACCACGACTACGGCCACGCCCACGGCCACGGCCACGCCCACTGTCGGCGCCGTGGTGGCACCTGGCAACGAACAGATCCTTTAGGATGCCTACCTTGTCAATATATCTACTATATATTTGTTTAATCTTTGAACTAACAGAGTAAATAATTTGAATTCATTTGGCCAACCGGCGATCAGAACTTGAGCTTGCCCAGCGTGTCCGACACCTTGGTGGCATTGGCCGCTGGCTTCTTGCTGTTCCTAATGGGCGTGGCAGCCGGCTTGGGCTTCTTGACGACCAGGTCCTTGTGCAGCACCTTCAGTGTGGCGTCCGCCTTCTCCTGCTTGGCCTTGACGGTCTCCTTGATCTGCAAGAAACGGCAATTGGAATTGGGATCGGCTCGAGGATCGCTGCTGCGCTCGGCTCACCTGCTTCAGCTTGCCCTGCACCTCCTTGGGCTTCTTTTTGCCCTTGTTGTTGGCCACCTTGAATACGTTTTTGGCCTTTTTCGATTTGTTCAGAGCCGGCTTGGCGGCGGCCTTGCCGCCAGCTGCTCCAGCGCCCGCTCCCGCTCCCGCTCCCTTCTTGGCATTGGCCTTGTTGCGACCCATGGCGTTGGCTGCAAGTACAAAGAGACGCGTCTAAACGTTTTTTTTTTTTTTTTTGTATGTTGTAGAAACTTTATTGTTAACTTGGTCAAACACATTTCACTTTTGCGGCCGCTGCCACGTGCTGCTCCTGCTCCTCCTCCTGCTCTTGGTCGGCGGGACACGGACGCTTGCGCGGCGCCTGCTTCGACGTGGTCAGGAGCTCGTGGCTTAGCCTAAAGGACACCCTGTACATGTCCTTGTTGGGCGCCACGTTGCGCACAAAACTGATGCCCAGCAACTGGTCGCCCAGCGTCGCACCCAGATTGCTTTCCACCAGCTGCTGCACGAGCGTCTTGGTCTCCTCGCCCTTGGCGAACGAATAGACATGCACTTGCGGATAGTTGGGGCTCTCCGGCAGCTCTGCGGCCGTGTACAGGCCGCGAAATGCGTCCAGGAACTCCACAGCCAATGCTGGCAGATTCATCGTGATATGGATGCCATAGGGCGTGGCTGCCGGCGCCCGCCAGCGTGCCAGCAAATCCTCGCGCAGTTCCTGCTCAATAAATGCACGCCCGTCTTTGTTGAACATTTTGATGTGGGCCAAGCACTTGTTGCGCTTGGCGTTGTGCTGCAGCCAGTGGTAGCTAACGGGATTCAGATCGTTGGCCAGCACATGGCAGCGCTTCTTGGCCGCCGGCACGCTGAAGGGCCCAACACCGGCGAACACATCGTACAGGACATCGTCCGGCTGCAGCAGCTTAACGATGCGCTCGTGTTCGGTGGACAGACGCGGATTCCAATAGACCTTGGAGAAATCAAACTCGAAGGGGACACCGTTCTCCTTGGTCTCCACCTGGTACTCCGGCTCGCCGCATATCAGCTCCAGCTGAAAGTTGCGATACGTGTTGTCAATGGAGGCCGCCTTGTTGACCACGGTGCGACAGTGTGGCAGCTTATCGCGCAGCACCTCGCCGATGAGCTGCTTGTACGGCAGGAGATGGTCGCGCAGATTCAGGTGGACAATGTGGCCAATGCGCGAATAGGAGGTGAGGCCTTCCTCGTTCGCCGGCAGCACGCTTTTCAGTACTTCGCTAGCGCTCCAATTCTCGTAGCTCAGCTGGAGCTCCGCGTGGTCGAAATCCGCTTGCGTCACCTGCCGCTGCTCCAGCTCGGCGGTGGGCAGCGACTGCCAGTCCTTGACGGGCAGCGGATGCAGCAGAATTTCACGACCCGTCCCACAGGCACGCACCGGCTGCAGGTGCTCCATTTTGAGCAGCAACTTCTTCACCAACGGCATCACACGCTGCACCTGCGACTCGGCCAGCCGGAGCCTCGGAATCCGCACGCGTTTTTGAAAGTCGGCGCGCTGCAGCACGCTCATGCCACGCACCGAGGCGGGCGGCAGCAGCTCCGGGCAGTCCATGTTGCGATAGTGATGTCGCAAACGTTTCGGTATTATCAGCAAAGTGGAGATTTTTATGGCAGGGGGAGGCCTGATGACCATGGAAAACATCAAAAAACGTGCATGGAAGCAAAGTGCTCGCATTAAGGCAGTTGCACGCGTTTTCTTTTATTTACACGTAACGCCAGATAACAGCAGTTACAGATTTGCTGAGCGGCCAACCCAAGTATTTATTCAGTTTCCTTTAAATGCACAATTATCAACGAAAAATTACCTTAATTCGTAGATATTGCAACGGCAGCGAAATGAAACGAACTATGAGCTGTTCCGCTGGCGAACAAATTCCATACCACGCATTCTCTTTTGCACTTGATCTGGCAACGCTGTGGGCAACAGCTGTTTGGAGTTTGTAAAATGAGCGGCGCGCCAGCGAAACAAATTGAAATTAAACCAAAATCCATGTATTTAAGGTGAGCTTTGAATGGTTTTAGGTGCGATCTTATAACCGTACTAATTATAGTGCTGAAGAGCTCATAGTACGACGTCGCCCTGATCCGGAAAGGCAACGTGGCGGTCTTAAACGCACCAGCATTGAAGGCAGTGCCGCCGAGCAAGAGGAGCTAACAAACGCCTACGGTGAGCATGGCCTTATAGTGAAGTTTAAAATGTAATATGCATTTTTTTTTTGAATATTACAGCTAGCTTGCGTCAGCAGTTATCTGGTAGGCGTATCGAGCGTCAGGCCGGACGTGCCATAGCCATATGGCGCGAGGATCAACAGGCTGCCGAAGTAGTGCGCAAAGATGGCAAATTCGAAAACTTTGGCTATAGCAAACAAGGCAAACTCTATTTAGAATATTACGAGGCTCTATTTTTGCTTGAATTGGTGTGTACTTTATACAATATTTATTGATTTGCTGAAAATGCTAATGGTTTGCTTCTGCAGAATCGCCTTCAACTGGAGTATTGCGAAACGATTGTTTCCGTGGAGCAGGCCTATTTATTGCTGCTTGGGGAAGCAGCCAGCGAGAAGTACAACAATTATTTGGTCTACTCGACGTTGTCGCGCGCTGGCTACATAGTTGTGAAGCACCAAGCTGGTTGTCAGCCGCAGCCAACAGTCTCTGCCAGCTGGGTAACAAGCGAGTCTTGCATTTGGGCGCTGTTGGACGCGGCGCTGGGCAAGAAACCTGTCCCTGCACACATTAAAGCCTCGTCATTTTACAGTGCTGCGCAAGAGCGCATGGCTGAACTCCAGCAGCAGATTATGAGTCAGACTACGGCAAGCACGGATGAGAGCAGCATGGAGATCGATTTTCAGAATAACTTTAAGTTCGAGACGCGCAAACGCAAAGCGCAGTCGGACCCACAAGAGGAGCTAGCCAGCAAACGAGCAAACACAAGAACACCAAAGAGCCTGGTAGATAATCTAAAAGCCGAAGCGACCTATAAGCGATTCCAGCAAACCTTCGAAAAGTTGGACATAGTCCAGCTGCACGTTGGCGACTACAACAGCGATGCGGACAAAGCATTGCGCAGTTTTAAGATCAGCTTCGATTTGCATATGCACAACGAGGGCTTCAAGCGCAGTGCGCCAAAGGAGTCCACTTTTAGCGTAGTTATTCTGCCACCCGATGAGCCATTTCCCACACACGATGAGATGCTCAAATGTCAGCGCCAGCTGGCAAACGCGGCGCCGCTGCTCGTCGTATCCGTTAGCGAATCTAAACAAATACAGGCGTTTCTTTATTATATCAGCTGATGAGTATTCAGATAGCTCAATCAATTGTTGCTAATTTGTATGCGAGAAAATTAAATGCGCCATAATTTTTCAATTGACGTGCTCAACATAAAAATATCAAAAATTTGTCAAATGTCTGACAACCTTCTTCCGAATATCTACAAATTAATTCAAAATTTTCGTTGCTTTAAGTAAACCAAAAATTAACAGAAAATCATGGTAAAGTTATTATTAAACCATGCCGTGGGCACTATTTGTAGCTGCATTTGTATATAATTACAGAGTGTGCCAATTGTATGGGTTATCGGAGGTCCAAGCAGCGGCAAGACCACGCTAGCGGAGAACATTACAAAGGAATACGGCTACAAGCACGTAGATCTCAACGCAATGGTAGAAAGCGAGGCAAGCGTTTACAAACCATAAATATAATCCTGTCTTAACATGAAAGTCCACGCAGATTGAGAGCAAATCCGAGAGGGGCAATCAGTTTGCTGCTAAAATCAGTGAGGGTCAAGTGGTGCCCCTCGCTGATCTGATACCCCTCGTGGAGCAGGAGCTCACGGGCAACCAAACCGGTCTTGTCATTGATGGGTAATTGGGCGTGAGCATAAACTAGATTAAAGACCGCCTATAAATCGTCCGTATTTAATAGCTATCCACATAATCAAGCCGATGCCCAAGTTCTTGAGACAAGCGTTGGAGCGCCCGATTTGATAATTGCCCTGGATGTTGGCCAGGAAACGCTCGACACGCGTCGATCCGCCCAAGGGGCACGTGCCAACCAACACCACAGCACATTCGCCGACGATATGCAGTCCGTGCTGCAGCAATATGTGGGCAAGACCATGCAGATCGATGGCGATCGTGATGCCCAGGCCGTTTTCTTGGATGTTATGCCCAACATGGAGACACTGAACAAGAATCGCGAATGAGACGCATACAAATGACGTTAAGCTGCCTACTTTGAGAAATCAATCAAAATTATTGCTCAACCAAAATAGAAACATTTAGAATTTAGAATCTTATTGAAAAGATTTCGTTTGTTTATTTTGGTTTCTTTTTATTTTTATACACACGGCAGCGATAAGCAAAAAAGCTCAACCAAAGCTGCATGGCATTAGCTTTCTGAAACCGTTAGCCACAGTTGCGAAAGCTTTACGTTCAGTCGCTCACGACACACGCTGCATTAAGGGTGGAAATTCGCCATAACGGAAAAAAAGAGACGCGGTCGAAAAGGAAGCCACAAAAGCAACAAACAAATCTTGCGCAAATTAGCAACAACAACTAGCGACAAGCATTTCGCGATTTGTTCAACAAAAGGCCCGCAGCAGCGTCGCATATACCTCATCTACATCATCATGGTGAGTATATATGTATGTGTGTGTGTGCACTAGTTTATTTCGCTATAAACAATTTATAGCTTTCACTTTGATTTTCAATTGTTTTGCGTTAACGCAAGTAACGTAAGCGTTTTGTTGTTTGAGGCGAGATTAGCGTAAGGTGGTCCTCGCCACGGTTGACCTTCGGACCCCTTTGAAAAAGCTCTTCTGGTGCATTTCTACTCATTTGACCTTGTGCGAATTCAACTCAGCATATTGCACTTGCATACTAACAAACATACACACACAGACAGCAACATGCATACACATGTATCTTTGTTTTGGGTTTGCTCGGCATCAGCTGTTCGCTATAAATACGTATAAAGACGAACCGGTAACCGGTGCCTGTGAAATTCCCACAACAACAACAGCCAGAATAACTGCCCAAAAGCTGAGCACACAAAAATAAACGAAATTTCACATTCCAAGCCAGGCAAATTTTGACGTCAAAGTCCAAAGATTTGCATAAATTGAACGACAGGTTGAAGCTGGCGGCACAGGAATTTCTGGCGGGGCTTGATTCATTAGCGAGCGCTTGAAAATGTGTTTATTGGCGCTACCCGAACTAGTCAGTCATCATTATGGCGACTATGTGCCGCAGTTTTTTTTTTTTTGTCTTTTTGTTTTGTTTGTTAAGTTTTGGTTAGTTAAATATTGTTTAAACATCGGCGACGACACAATGTCGCGACGCATGGAATTTTTGCACTGAAGATACTTAAATCAACAAAATAGCCGGCTATAATAAAAATTCCTTTAGTTCCGTTTGGGTTTAAGTGTGCTATGTATATGTATATATGTAAATGTGCGTGTGTGTGTGTGTGTTAGTTATTCATTTTCAAGCCGCCCCTTGGGAACTTTAACAACGGTTTCATCAAATATTTACTTGCCATACGTGACGCATATTAGGTAAAAACAGAAAAACTTGGCTTATTCTAACAGAAACTATTCATATCCTTGCAAATGTCATTCATAGGTCACTGAACCAAAAAAAAAAATAAAAACATAAAACAAATCTGCACAAATTACGTAAATGATTGCCATTGAAAAACATAATTTTCTCACACTGAAAATGTGGGAAAAATGTGAAAAGAACTCGTGCGAGATTAACAGCAACGGAATTTATGCGCTGAAAAAAAAAAAACAATAAGTGTTTATATTTATGAGGAAAAAACAATCTGCACAATATCAGAACAGCCCCAAATTCATTCATGTGTTTTTTCTTTTTTTTTCTGCACGTATATATACTCTGTATTTTTTTTAAATTTCTCAACGAATTGTTCGTTGGGTGCGACAATGCGGAACAGTCGAAACGACAACAGGGGGCCATATATATTAGATATAATTGATATAGAGGTAGAAATGATATACACAAATACTAGAATTAACCGAGCGCAGAAAAAAAAAACAAAAAAAAAATAATAACACCCACGCAAACTAAAACTCACACGAGCCTTTAGGGAAGCAGCCATAAACCCAATTTTTATTTGTTTATCGAATTTGATTTGTTTGCCAAATCTGAACAAAAGTATTGCGAATTATATCGGAAGGCACAACAAGTGCTATACAATAGATCGAAGCGTTTTTGTTCAACGGGGCGTTAATTGAGGCGCAATCTAGATTGGATAAATAATTGGTTTAAATTGAATATTCCCGCCGACAAATATATACTAGTTGAGTGCGTTCAAGATCAATGTCAGTTGGCAGCTTACAATTTATGAACACACGCACACTCACTGTTACACTACATGGTATAAACATCTACCAAGCATGTATATGTATATATATATATATGTATGTGTGTATATATAGAATATTTTGAAGGCTATACTAATTGCGTATTTTAAAGTTGGGGGCAAACATTTCGGCAATTGGCGCCAGGCCAACAAAACTAATAACTACATACATATTAACTAAAGACGAGATATATAATTTAATTATTATGGTGTACAGACATTGTAAATTTAAAATTTGTTCGTATTTAAAATATTTTCAAACTTACCTTAGCTGACTTTAAAAAATGAAATTTTGAAATGCGGTCTATTACGTTCTCTGCTTTCTATATAACTTAATTATGACTTAATCAAAACTAATATCGTTTATATTTGGTTTTATGCCCTTGATTTAACTTTTAAAGTTATTTGTTTCTTTAAATGAATTTAAGCGTAAATAAAAAAAATTTTCTATTTCTCGGATCCTCCTCCACAATTTGCTATAAATTTATTTTTAAATTATAAATTCGCAAATTTAAAGCAACAAAAACTCTTTGATAAACATCATGAGTTGTTTATATAATTATATATTATTACGTATAGAGGATACCGATTTATTAAAAATTATTTAGTAAAATGTAGTATGCAATTTTGTTTCTCCAATTAGAATTCTAAGACTTTTCTAACTGTATTAAAACTACGCGAATTTTGACGGGCAATGTTATTTCTGAATCTGATCTTCCAGAATTCTTATAGATAACTTCTGTGTTTAAGAGAATATCGCTAGGAATCTCTTACGATATCAAAATTGAATTAATCAAAATTAATAAATTTCTGAAGCTTTCCGAACCTTAACCCCATGCAATTGATACGTACTGTGTCTGTTGTGTCTCTATTCACATTCCGTTTGTGTAGTTGTTTATGTGTCACCAAATGGCCATGAAGAAGGAGGCCCAAGAGAAACTCAAAGCGGAGCAGCTGCGTAAGGCACAAGCCGTTGTAAGTAGCCCCCGGCGACTCCGATACCACGATTATATTGATGTATATAGCATGCACTGTGGCGGCTGCAAAATACCAAAAAAAAAAAAAAACAAGAAAGATAAATTGTAAAAAATTCTTGAACCTTTGCTCCATCTAACTCGACTAAGGCTTTCGTCAAACCCGTGAACACTAACTTGGCTAATTGTAGTTGTGCCCGTTTAGCTATTGTCGCCCTACTAATCAGCCCCGCTTTTGCTGCTCTCTTACAGTCTGATATACCCATCATCTGGATTCTGGGCGGCCCCGGCTGCGGCAAGGGCACACAATGTGCCAAAATTGTGGAGAAATACGGTTTCACACATCTGAGCAGCGGCGATCTGTTGCGCGATGAGGTGAGTCCTGGTATCCTTTCGCAGCGGAGATGCTAAATCTTCCCTCTCTTTCATCGAACAGGTCGCCTCTGGCTCGGACAAGGGCCGCAGATTGCAGGACATCATGACCAGCGGTGCTCTGGTGCCCAATGAGGAGGTGCTCTCGCTGCTGAATGACGCCGTTACCCGGGCCAAGGGCAGCTCCAAGGGCTTCCTCATCGATGGCTATCCGCGCGAGAAGAACCAGGGCATTGCATTCGAGCAACAAATCGCGCCCGCCGATCTGGCCCTCTACTTCGACTGCTCCGAGGATACAATGCTGAAGCGCATCCTCGCTCGCGCAGCCGCCGCACCGGTGAAGCGCGCCGACGACAACGAGGCGACGATCCGTTCTCGTTTGCAGACCTTCAAGCAGAACACCACCGCTATACTGGATCAGTATGCTGACAAAACCCTAACGGTACATATATACAACTATATAAGTCGAAACTAAAGCGATTTAGCCCAGGGTGGTAAAAATTCGCGGGAACCTGTTTTGTATAATCCTTAATGAAGTTCGCTTAAGCTTTTTTTTTGCCTCTATTGAAGCTAAAGACTTAATCATGAACTTTAGATGATAACCTCCTCTAAAGATCGAGCCGAAAAATTTCGGCCGCGCCCCCAAAAATTACAAAAATCTGTATTTTTCCAAAATAACAATAATAATTCAGGTCGGTTACACCCGACTATATATATTTTAAGAGTGTCCATCGAAACAGTGGCTAACTGATCAATTTCCACTCGTTTTCCAGATCAACGCCGAGCGTGATGTCGATGATATCTTCATGGAGGTGGTGGACGCCATCGACTGCGTGCTCCACAAGAAGCAGAGAGCGGCCAAAGTTTGTTAACCCCACCGCGTCCAACGTCCTAATGCAGCCATAGAAAAATTTTGATAGCACTCTTTAGAATCTAAACGCACACAATCAGCACAAAGCACAAATGAAAGCTTAAAACCAAATATAATACTATATTAGTCGAATATCTATTGTTATCTAATCGAGAGGCATGACTATGCTATGCCAAGAGCTTTAGCTTCAAATTTATCTGAAGAAATGGCCGCATTTACCGGTCAAGTGCTTTAACTAAACATAAATTTACACAATTACATTTAAAGAAAAAGGGAAATACACCAAAAAAAAAAAAAACCACTCAAATTCTAAGTTATTTACATATACGACAATAAAGTTGATGTGAAAAAGTTAAAAAACAAATCTGAAGAACTTTTCCATTGTTTTTGTTTATATACTTTATATATTGTCTTAGCAATTCAATTTAATGGAACTTTTTTTTAGTATGGATCATTAATTAATAAAATGCAAATCGGTTTAGCTAGAGTTCAAATCACGTTTTGTTTTCAGTTGGCTAATTAGCTAGTTATATGTAAGGTTTAATAGAAAACTCAAGGGCATTTTTCGATAGAAAACATCAGATTCAATTACCTTGACTTGTAGTCTCCACGTGCTATTTAGGAAACGCTGAGCTATAAAAGCCAAATTAGTGAAAAAATGAGAACCAGTTTGTTTTAAAAACTGTTTCTGTTTTAAGCAGAGGGCTAGCTCTATATACTATATAGAGCTGCAGCTGTACTTTAAATACCTTAGTCTCTAATAGGATATAGTGCATCATAAAAATGCGAAATTCCCCGCAAAAAAGATTTATTTGAAAGTAGTAATCTATATAAATATAGATGCTTTGTGATTGATATCAATTGATAAATCAGTGTACGTCATCGTTTAAATAAATCCCGAAGCAGTGCTTGAGTTTAAAGCATAGAATTGAATTGACATAATTTATGACAGAACAATAACACGATCGACAAATAATAAGAAGAAGAAGAAGAAGAAAAAAGAAGAGTTGAAAACAAAAACAAAACTGAAAGTCATAGTAGAAGCCGTTGTTGTTGTACTCCCAGCTTCAAAGCGAATGGAATCATCTGGCTTTTTATCACGGAACTGCGTCATCGGCTCAAGTGGGCGCAACTGGAGTGGGCCTTGTCGGAGTTCTGGGCGAAGATCTCGAGTGTAAAGTCAATAGCTGAGCTCTTTATGTAAAATGCTTTAGCCTAAAAAAAAAGTAAAATAAAAGAAGAAGTTATGTAAAGGCCATAAACTAAACAGTTAACTGGTGAAAATTAACGTAAAAGTTTTTTATCTTGCGATCGCTGATCTCGCGGGAATTCCGATTGCTTAAAAAGTCAGCATGACTAAAATAAAACAGCTGAAAGCAGTAAAAAAAAAAATACAACAAACGAAGATTTTTGTTTTTGTTATTGTTGTTAAAAATGTTTTCAACTTTTTTTATTTTTGTTTTTTTTTTTTTTTTTTGCATACTTTTTTGTTTGCTTTCTTTTTGTTTTCTTCTTTTTTTGAAACCTCGTAGATCGCGGGCAAAACGTTTGGCTTACAATTAGAATAAATAATAGATATTTAAATAGTTATCAACTAAAACAAATTCAATTCATGAATAATTTGGAAATTAGCTAAGTGGGAGGAGTATTTACAAAATATCACACGTTCAAAATATGCTTTTGATATAAATATAAAAAAAAAGAAAAAATATATATATAAATTATAAAGCTAGACGATTCAGTCAGAGTTCAAGGTGCCTAAGCGATAAAAACGCCAGTCTAAATGAGATTATCATCGCGATAAACGTGATGTGGATGCTGCTGATGCTGATGCTGCTGCTGATGCGTGTGGCTGCCAATTTTGCTCTCGATCCAGTCCAGGTAGTGGGTGACGCGGGTAAAGCCGCCGGGTATATTGGTGCGCTCGCAGCCGCCGCCGGCTTCGCCATCGGCGGGCCCGAAGCTCGTGATGCCCACCAGCAGCTGGGTGCCCTTGAGGACGAGCGGGCCGCCGGAGTCGCCCGTGCAGACCGTCTCATCCTTGAGCCCCTTGGCGCACAACACGCCCGCCGTGACCACGTCGTACTCCTCGGCGCACTCGGCGTTGCCGATCACCTTCAGCTCGGTGTACTGCATGGCATCCGAGCTGGTCATCTCGACCATGGCACCCCAGCCGCTGGCCACCACGCTCTGGCCGGTGAACTGCTCCAGACGCTGGCGGCTGGGCAGCGCAGCCGGACGGATGCGTGTCGTGAAGCTGACATCCACGGGCAGCTTGACCAGCGCAATGTCATTCGCCGCCGTCTCGGGATTGAAGCGTTCGTGGACGATAAACTTATTGGAGCGCAGCACCAGGCCGCCCAGCTGTTCCGTGGCGTCGACGCTCCTGGTGCCCAGATACACATCGAAATGGGTGACGCCCATGGTGCAGTGGCCGGCGGTGAGCACCCAGCGCTTGTCCAGCAGCGTGCCGCCGCAGAGGATGCGCTTGCGCCACAGCTGCTTGCCGATGAGCATCACTTGGTAGGGGAACTTTTCGATGTTGCCGAACTTGGCCTGGCCAATGGCGTAGCCGGCGCCGGAGTCGGGCAGGCAGAGCACGAGCAGCAGGATGAGTCCGAGCCCAGAGCCCAGCACACTGAGACACAATGTTTGTTTCTTTAAAGGCATTTTGTTGTCACTTGTTGTTGTTCTTGTTGTTGTTCTTGTTCTTGTTGTTGTTGTCACTTGCACTCGTCGTATGCGTAATATGATTCACTTCTCGACTTTACTTAGACGCTTTGCGGATTTTGCTTCTGCACGCTTCAAACGCTCGCTTCAGTTTAAATCCATTCTGACGATGTCGTGATATTTTATACGTCGTCGGAACAACAATTTTGCCGTTGTTGTTTTCTTTTGCCGGTTATCTGTCTGAGCCGCTGCGCGCGCTGAGAGATCAGACCCGGTCCCCAGTCGCCAGACCGACACTCAGATTCAGCGTCACCGTCCCGAGCAGCTCCGCTCTTCGTCATGTTGCGAGCGCCTCCGATGACGACGTCGTCTTCTGCGGTAGCTTGTTATGATGACAGCAAACAAGTCGTAAAATCTTGTTTTAAAGTCGATTCCATATCAGAGCTAGCGTTTTATCGCCCGGCCCGGGTTCAAGTGCTTTCCTGTCTACGCACACAGGCTGGGGGCCAATTGTAATTGAATTGTGCGTAAAATTCACAAATGCCAAAACGAAAACTCAGTTTTGATGGCAAAAGAGTACGAACGTGGGGCCAGGGGAACAGGTCTCTATGCTTTTAATTATGCATGTGGCAGACTTTGGAATTCTAAATAGTTTTTATTCAAATCAAAATATGACAGTTTATTTTTGTTTTCGAGCATTGGTTTTTTTCTCTTTTATTATTATTATTATTGTCTTTTTTTTTTTTGGTTTTTTTTTTGTGTTGAAAGTAGCTTCTTTTGCGCATTTTTTCGCTAAAAAACAACGGGGACTCCGTTTAGTATTATTAGTTGTGATTTTTTCCCCTTTTTTTATGTGGCGCCATTGAGTTTTTTGTTTGTTAATAATTTATTAATTTACGTCTCAGTCTGAGTCGGAGTTGCCGAGAAATGTTGTTAATTTCGGGCGCAACTTTCATGCGAATTTAAGTAGAATTAAAAGATGAATCAATATTTTGTTTTGTGATTTTGTTTTTTTTGCGTGTATTATAAACAAATTAATATGTAAATTAAGTTCTAGTTTTTATGAGCAACTTGGAAGTTGACTCAAAAAATGTTTTTGTTTTGATTTTTTTTCGTATTTTCAGCAAGTTTTCCAGTTTGTTGCTTAGCTGCGCAAAACAAAAAAACAAAAAACAAAAAACAAAACAAAAATCAAAACCAATAATCAAATTGAAATGGAAGCTAATTGATTTGGCGCCAAGCTGGAATGTTGTTAATGAGAGAGGCGTCGACGTCTATCGCATTAATTAAATGTACTAAATAAACAAATATAAAATAAATAAAAATGCAAAAATGTAACGCCTAAAGAGGCAGAGAAAATTCGGTTTTTTTATTTTGTCGGCTGCAAAACAAATGTCATTGTGGGAATATACAAACTTCTGAACACTCTATAAAACTCTTAAAACAATTTCACACCTCTGCTAAGTAAACAATTAAAACTAAACAGCTAACAGGTGCCCTTTCCGGGAGCAGCCAAAATTATAAAAGAAAAATTGAGCATTGAGTGTGAAAAATTCAAAAATTGCTTACATCAAACGAAAAACCTTTGACCTTTTCATTTGGCATTGATTATGCAATAAGCATTTGTTAAAAATATGCAAAAATTTCGCATAGTTAACGTCTAGAATCTAGATTTTATAACGTGGAATTTCACTTCCCGTTCTATAGAGAATGTCGATCCAACTCAGCCATCAATTAGTTTTCGGCACATCATAAAAAATATATAGCTCTCGATTTGCACACATTATTCATTTCCAACTACAAACTGGTTGATCGGGCTGCAATAAAATAAAAAAAAATTTACATTTAAGCCTTAACGATTTAAACCAATTTAAATTAACTGCTTTAACTAATGGCATATCTGATTTAAAAGGCAATTGTTTTGCCAAAATTCCTCAGACAGAAGCCAAAAGATTTATATGAAATTTGATTTAAATTTTATGTAAATATATGCAAATGCCTTATCAGGGAAACACCCAAAACGACATTTGGTGTTGTTGTTTTGTTTTGTCAACAAAGTTCAGCGGCTCGAGACTGGCGCCAAAATGTTGTTTACCTTGCGCGAGAAAGTAGTTGGCCTTGACAAAAGCTTTGGAAATTCCCGGCAAAAGAAAGGGGGGTGGGTGCGCTCCAGCGCCAAACTGGCCATGTAGAACTTCTGGCATTGGTGGTGCATTAACCCCGACAGTTGCAATCAATTAACTGTTTTTGCCGGACCCGCCCACAAAATGACCAAAACTAATCGAACGTTGACGTCAGCCTCGGAGCGATTTCAATTTGATATAAGCTAAGCAAATCTTTGAAAAAACACGCACAGCGACTGCGAATGATAAGCGACGAAGAACGCGTAGAACCAGTAGTCGAGAGTGACAGCAATTTTTTGGGTGCTCCCCTGTCCCCCGATCCCGATCCCAAAACCAAGATTAAGGCTTTCGAATAGAAGGTTTGAAAACGATTTGGCAAACTAGATCCGGTTGGGTTGGTTTCATTTCATTTCATGCTCAAGACCCCGAAACTAATCAAATTCTAAAAAAAAAAAAAAAGGGAAAGAAGAAAGAAGCGCGCTACGGCAACAAACAAGTTGTGGAAGAAATCTAAAGCGCTTGGGAATTCCCAAATAAAAAAAATCTAAAATACTGGGCCAACAGCCAGCCATAATAACAAACTCCCATGACGATCCGCTTTGTTTGAGTGTAACAAACAAATTATTTACCTACGGCCATCGGGTTGAGAAGCGTTTATCATTAGTCAAAGCAAAGCGGATGATAAATCTGGCCCGAAGCCAAAGAAATTGATTGGCGCCAGACGGCTGCAGTTATTGTTTTTCGATTGGTATTTCCCCAAACATGTGCGAATTGCTTATCAAGATATTAATTTAACTTAAAAGAAAGTCGTTAATACAAATCATTCAAATTAATTTCGCGTCTAGTCGGTTTTTGTTTATACGTCGTATAAGTCAAGTTCTCGACTGGAAATCTTATCAAATGAAGCGCAGCTCTGACTGCCTCGAAAACTTGATATTTGGTGTCAATAGATAAAGCTGGAAAACCGCATTTGGCTTTAAACGTGTGCGCTAGTAAAGTAAATTTTTTTATAGTTTACGGCTATTGTGGAATTTGGAATTTGTCGTAAGCTTTGTTCTCGTTAATTTGGTTTTTGTGGCGTCAACGGCAAATTGGCGCCGCTTAAAAGGGATCAATATAATTAATTATCGATCGTAATGAATATGCCAATTATAAATTTGCATTTAAATTAGAACTGTCACAATAATCGACAAAACTGCCAATAGAAAAAAAAAAAAAAAACAACACAATCAGACAGGCCCGAATCCAAATTAGCAAATTAAATTATTCAGCTTATAAACAAAATAAAGAATTATAAGCTGCACCCAGATATGGGCAACCATTTTAAAAAATGTTTAGAGTTGGGCGGTTATTAAATCATTAGCTCAAATGTCTTGTTTACAAAACAAAACATATAATTAGTTGAATAAACTTCCCCGAGCTACTGTGCGTCTGCTTTAGTGTTGAGCAGCAGCTCACCTTTGCACACGTTTTTTTTTTTTTGCATGTCACTGAACTTTGCTTAATACAGAAACGCATTTTTCAGAACTGGATTTTTAAATTTATGGTATTATCCTAAAACTGTACTTAAAGTGCAGCGATTGTAAACATATTTTGTGCATTTCATAATAATTTATTGCTCATGAAGTGCACTGACTTACACACAATGTATGTTGAACGCGTTGTTATTTGAAATTAAATGAATTTATTTTTAAATCTACTTCCCAACTCAATTACGATAAGGAAATGTTGCCACTGTGCTGAAATTACCAAACTATCGATATACAAAGGCAACGAGTCTAGTCAACACCACTATCGATATTATATGAAGCATTCGATATTATTGTAATCAGCCGGCGTAAACAACGCGTTTTGTTTTTTTGTTATTCGGCAAAATAAAATGAAGGAAAGAGACTTAAAACGTGCCTATAACAATGTTTTGGCGCAAGCCATTTCAACCTCGCATCAGTTCCTCTTCGCAGGCAACCTTTTTGGTGATATTTTTGTACTCAGGTAGGATTGTTGCGCGAAATTAATTGTCGTTGACTTACAATTGATTATTTGGCAGTCTAAAGGAACTGGATAAAAACTCAGAGGAGCCGCCGAATAAGCTGCAGGTGTACCCACAGGGCAGCGATGTGGACGTCAATTGTCTGACCTTCCATCGCGACTCTCTGATAGTTGGCGCCATTGGCGTCATCTATGGCCTGCACTGGAACGAGGAGGAGCAAACGTTGGACAGCAATCGAAAATGGGAAATTAAAATACCCATGCAGGTGGATGCCGTGGAAGTGCCTGACGTGAACTCCTTCTGGCTAAGCGCCGAAACGGACACCTTGTTTGCCGGTTGTGGCGATGGGGTCGTCTATCAAATAGATCTGGAGGATGGACACATACAGCGCGATTTTCGCGGCCACACAGAATACGTGCATTGTGTCGCTGGCCATCCGGACGGACGCATCTTCTCCTGTGGAGAGGATGGCACTGTCCGCTTCTGGTGCAATAAGCAAAAGGAAGCTACAGCGATCTTACAGCCGTACAAGAATCCGGATCTGTTGCGTCCGGATTGGGGCAAATGGATTGGTGCCGTATCTGTCAACGATGATTGGCTGATTTGTGGCGGCGGTCCGCGTCCAGCCATTTGGCATATGCGCTCCATGGAATGCACACGCGTCTTTGATTATCCTGGTCGCGTGCATATGTGCGAATTTGTGGACGATACGGTGCTCATTGGTGGCGAACACAATCACGTGCAGTTCTATACGCTGAACGGCGCGCTGCAGGCGAATATACCCGTAGAGCACACGGCCAGCTACTCGTCCGTGTGGCAAATGGGTCCTCTCAAATTCATGTCCATTGCTGGCTTCAGCAACAAGTTGCACATACTTAAGGATTTTCGCTTTCTAGACAGCAAAGTCGATTTGTACGGCAATCTGGAGGGCGAAATTGAGGAGAACGATGAGGAGGACGATGATGAGGAGGAGGAGGAAGACGACGAGGAGGATGACATTGATGATGCCGTTGACGACGATGAGGATGCTTCGTTTTAGCTTAATACTTCATACCAATTGTAAATCCACGTTTGTAAATTCTGTTATCAACCCTTGCCCTGCCCCTAGTTCCCTTTCCAAATAGAAACATTTGTGGTTTTGTGACTGATAAATGCCACATTCAAATTGTTTTTCTTTTGAATATAGCGAACTTTATTTGAAGTATTTTGAAGCTAAGCACTAAGGAAATTAAAACTTATGCAAACTTATTAACAAACTTAAGAGAGATAATTTGTACCTGAAACGTTTGTCCAAGGCAGTCGTCACACGGATCACTCCTCGCTGCCGCCGCCGAGTGGTATAAATGCGGGCAGCGTGCCCAGTTTGGGTCGCTGGCGCAGGCCGCTGGCACCGGCTGAGGCATCGCCATCCAACACCTCATCTTCCTGCTCGTGGTCCTGGTGTTCGCAGGCAGGCTCTACCTGGAACTTATCACTTTCGCACTTGAAATAACGCGAGCTGCTTGTCACTTCCTTCGCGGGCACTTCAACAACGGCTGGCACTTTGGGAACGGACACTTTGGCCTGGGGTTTGGATTTGCTTCGGGCTGCGGCAAACTTTGGCTGCTTCATGTGCTTGCAGTAGACGCAGTTGGTCAGCTCGCATTTGCCGCTCCGCGCGTACTCCGGACACACAAACTCATGGCGCATGTTGCACTTGAAATGGCAAGAGAGTTAATAATAATCGCAGCCAATTTGGCATAGAACTTACATCAGCGGCGCGCGCGCAATATCCACGCAGAAAGTCAATGCAAATCTCCGCCTTGCGACTCAGTTTCTTGTGGAGATACGGGCAATCCTCGCGCACACAAATGCCACGCAAATAGTAACGGCAGACGGGCATCTTCTCCAGCGTCACATTGTGCGAGAGCAGGCAGCCGGATTTGTTGCAATCGCCGCGCAGGAAACTGCAAGCAAACGATGAGGAGTTAAAGGCCATGTCAAATCCACGCAATCCACTAACCTCGGGCAGATGGCCACCTGGCGTTTGTCGTGCAGCCGCCGACACTTGCCGCGACTGTGTGCGGCACACTTGCCCAGTCGCTGGTAGATGGCGCAGGGCACATTGGTCTTCACCAGCGACCGATTCAGCAGCTGCAGGCTGCGCTGCTTGGCAGTCATGAGATGTGCGCGCGACACGTGATCCGTGGTGCGTACGAACACGTTCTGTGCTTTCGGCGAGGAGACATAGGTCAAGCCGCCAATGTCGATGCGCAGACGCTGACTCTTGTTGATGCTCAGCTGGGAACTGTGGGTGGGCACGCGCGTTAGGCGACAGCCGGAGGGATCCAGCACAAACTTGGTGCCGCGCACGAACAGTGTGCGTCCGGTGGAGCCGGCCGCCGCTGGGAGCGGTGTTGTTTTCGCAGGGGCGCTGGCGTCCAGCTTGGTCAGCTTATTCTTGGCCGTCTTCTTGTACATAACGCCATGTATGCTCACCATGCTCAGGGATTTGTTAACGCTGGGCTTCAACATGGGCGATTTTAAGCTGGAAGTCAAGAGGTAGTTGAAGCAACAGTTGATGAATCTTTCCACGCGACTTACATTGACTTTTTGCCTGTGGGAGTGTTTGTGCGTCTCAGGGCATAGCGCGCCACAAAGTCGCGCGTGCGACGTTTCTTCACGAGGGGCGTGCTGCTGTTGGCGATCAGGGAGATGGCGCGCACCAGCTTGTACTTGGTGCGTTTCGCGGCAGGAGCTGTTGTAAGGCGTGTCGGAGTGGCAGTTGCAGCTGTCACGGGTTTCACCAAGCTGGAGCCTTGTCTGACGAGCTTGCGCTTGGATATGCTAACCAGGGGCGGCTGCACACGCGGGCCGGAAGCGGGCACGGTCTTCACAGCCTGCTTGCGCACCAGGCAAGTGCTGGCCTTGCTTATGATTTTCGCTGGTGGCGGCGTCGACTCGGCAACAGCAGCTTGCTGATAATACGTAACATGTTGTTGTTGTTGCTCTTGTTGTTGTTGCTGTTGCAGATGTTGGTGTTGCAAATGCTGCTGTTGCAGATGCTGCTGCTGTTGTTGTAGCTGCTGCATCTGTTCCAGCTGCCGTTGCAGAAAGTTAGGATTTACGTGTATGGCTGGTCGATCCCACGACTGGAGCGCATTGTTGTTGGGTCGACCTTGAAGCTGCAGAGAATTGGGCATTTGGCTGTGAAAATTTGGATTAACATACACCTTGCGACCCACGGGCGGTATGTTTTCCTCGGCACTTATGTGTGGCAGCATATCTTTGTGTTTCCTCTTTTATCACAATTTTTTTTTTACAATTTTTTTTATTTTATTTCAAATGACGTTTGCTGCTCTCTTTTTCTTTATTTGACATTAAAGTTTTGCAACAAAGCCATCGTCATTGAAACTACGTAACTATCGATTAATCTATCGATATTTCAATACGTAGTGCGAATGCATATGAATGGCAAAGTAATTAAAACGTGGATTTGAAGATATATCGATACAGCGTCAAAGAACAAGAGAAGCAAATACCGTACATACTACGTACTTAAAGTTCGTTGAAAATGGGCAAGGACCGCGGACGAGGACGTCGGAATTTTCAATCCAAGCCGTACAACAAGAATAACTGGCGTGCTCAAAAGGAGCATGCAAAGCATAAAAATGGCAACGGTGCCGCACAGCCTCGCAACAGGTGAATATATGAATCAATTTTCATGTTTTTATTACATTATTTTTTTTTATTATTATTACTATAGGGGGCCTCAGCAGAAGTGCACGCTGCGGGAGAATCAAGTGGGCATCACGGAATTTACAAACGCTGACATAGCCGGCTTCACAGCCATACTGAAATCCCGATTCTCAGATTTCCATGTGAACGAAATTGACACCGAGGGACACGTGCTGCAGCTGAACGATACGAATGTGCCGAAAATGGAAATTCAACGTTTGTAGCTGCCGTTAAACTAAATTAGTTTAATCGTCTACTTAATATGTGCTTTGCAGCTTTGGAGCCCGCCCTTCTGGACGAATGGCGTGAGAAACTGTCAACAGTTATTGATGACAACGTTTGGCAGCAGATAGCCGATTTGGCGAGTGCCAAATATGATGGCAGGTGTGAGCAGAAGGTGGACATTGACGTGAGCAGCCTGAACAAGGAGCAGCGCACGCAAATACATCACCTGGTTAAGCAGCTGTACAAAAACAAACTGGTGTCCAAAACACTGGATCAGCAGCCGCAGCCAGAGCAACAGGAGGAGCAGAAAATCATACGCATCGCCAAGCCCAAACCAGGACGCTGTAAGTGTCCAACATGAACGTAAATTTTATTTACATATTTGCTCCCCCCGCCCCCAGCTGACAATCGCTGGAGCTTTCCGCAGGACTTTGTCAGCTTTCTGGTGCACAAAGTGAACATGGACACGAGTGAGGTGGCCTCAACGATCGCCAATCGCTTATCGTGAGTGTTCCCGAACCGAGTTTAATCCCACATAATTGCCAATAATTGGTCAACAGATTGCGTGCCTCCCAGGTTAATTACTGCGGTACCAAGGACAAACGTGCTAAGACCACACAACGCTTCTGCATCAAAAGGCGCACGCCGGAGGCGATTGCCAATGCCGCTCGTGGCATGGGCAATGTCTATCTGGGCAACTTTAGCTTTAGACCGGACACACTGAAGCTGGGCGATCTGCAGGGCAATCGCTTTCGCATTGCACTGCGGCACATTACGCAGCCGAGGAAGGACATTGAGCTGGCGCTGCAGTCGCTAAAGGAGCGCGGTTTCATCAACTATTATGGCTTGCAGCGATTTGGCAACAGCGCCAGTGTACCCACGTATGAGGTGGGCGTGGCGCTGATGAAACGCGACTACAAACTGGCCTGCGAGCTGATTCTGAAGCCCCGTGACAACGATGTGGAGTTTATGCGTGAAATACGCGAGACCTGGTGGGCGAATCGGGATTCGGCTGCCGCTGCTGCAAAGTTCTATGGCAATAAGTTCATCGAGAAGAAACTGCTGGATGGTCTGGCCGCATACGGCGAGAAGGATTATGCGGCAGCTCTGCGTCGCATACCGCGCAACATGCTGCTCCTGTATCCTCATGCCTATCAGAGTCTGATCTTCAATCGCATTGCATCGCGGCGCATCAAAGAGTTTGGCCTGAAGCTAATACCCGGTGACTTGGTGTATGTTGAGGACGACAATGGCCAGGAAGTGATAGCTCCAGAAGAGCCTGTGGTTCCAGCTGAAACTGACGAAGTCGCGGAGGACGATTTGGAACTTGATGGCAACAGTTTGCTGGAAGAGGAATCAACATTCAAACGCAAAGTGAGGCCACTTAGCGCTGAGGACATAGCCAGCGGCAACTATAAGCTGTCGGATGTAGTCCTGCCGCTGCCCGGCTACGATATAACTTATCCCAACAACGAGTGTGCCGCTTGGTATGCTGAAATGCTCGCCGAGGTAGGCTTATCCTCGGAGCAACTGCGGCACAAGGAGAAAACCTATGCGCTAGCTGGTGCCTATCGTAAGCTGCTAATACAAACCAACGACTTGAAGTGGACTTTCCGCCGGTACAGCACACACGAGGACACTCTGATAGCTTCCGACTGGGAGCAGCTGAAAAACATTGAAGTAACACCAGAACCCGCCGAGTCAAAGGGCGAATACACGGCCCTACTGCTGGAGTTTACATTACCCAGCGCCGTTTATGCCACAATGTTCCTGCGCGAGCTGTTCAAGCAGGACACATCGACGGCCTCACAAATGCAGCTGGAAAAGGACCAAATCATCAAGAAATTGGCACAGGAAGCGCCCACAATGGTTAACGAGGCGCAGTCGCAGCCAATTTGAATATAACGTTGTCTTTCAAACAAAATCGATAAGGAAAATCAATTTACGCGCGTTGGCTTATGCGTGTGTTTTAGTGTGTGTGTGTGTGTTTGGCTCTGTGTAACTTCAAACCAACCACAACAATAACAATGCGCACGTGAGTGCAGGGGCGCGCGCTCTCTCTCATGCTCGCGCTCACGCTCTCTTTCGCTTTTGCTCTCCGGCCCTTTGTCTGGCGCTCTTTTGATAGCCAGGACCAGCTTTGAAGTCCTATTCCGTGGCCATTAGTACGCTGACAAGCGAGAGCTTTGGACGCGCTGCGCAGTTAGCAGTTAACGTCGTCGTGTGTGTGCCTGTGCCTACATAAATGTTGTAAAAGGAGAATAACAATAACAAATAACAGACGAGGTGCAGCAGCAAGCGTCTAGTAAATTTAATTTAACCGTTACAAAAAAAAAAAAACGAAACAGGAGAAAAGCATAAGGTGAATCATATTACATACATATATTAAATATACACACACACACACACACACATAAACCCGTTCACATACATTTGAGATTTAGGCGCGTATTTTTTTTTTAAAAACATTAAAAATAAAGAGCTTACAATACTGTCGATATTGATGGCCAGTTAAAACGGCGTTTAACAATTGAACTGTACATTATTCAGCATTGGCTTTGCATGCTTATCGATTTTTGTGCGTGCTTTTGCCCAAATCAATCGATAATGTGGTGTTAATGCGCTGCCTACAACACCATATCAACTTTAGAAAGGTGGCGGGCGCTGGTCGCCATGCTCCGGGCATTAGTTGCTCTTATTAGCAGTAGTTGGGCAAGTAGGGGTTGGATCGCATCAGGGCCTGGTGGGGGACATTGCTCATAATAGTGTCGGTTCGCTTATGTTCCATGCGGGAGAGTCATCCAAATTAATAAACTAAATGCTTGTTTGGCGTCGTCTGCCCACGCCACACCAGAGGCAAAACCACCCGCCCACCCAAACCAGCCAGACACGGCGATTGGACATGTTATTGCTTGCGCGCGCACTCTTTGACCAGCAGCGAGACGAAGCGCTTCAACTAAACTGCGTCATAGTAGGAGTTGTTCTTTGGTGTGAGGGCTCGTCTTCGATTTTTGCAGCAACGGATATGATATACATTACATACTAGTATATTAGTGCACAGGCCGATTAAACAAATAAATCATCGATTTGCTCATTGTTGAGTGCCCGCAGATTGCAAACGCACAAATAGGCCAGAATTTTGCGCTCCGCCTTGGCGCGATTTGCGCCCAAGCCCTGCAGCAATGCCTCGATGCGCTTCATGGCGTCTTCGCTGACGGGCGCGGCCACAGTTGCTGCCGCCGATCTGGCACCTGAGGACACTGGCTGCTCGTCCATTGCCTCCTGCAGCGTGTCGTCCTCGTCGTGTTCGATGAGCTGCTCGGCGCTGAGTGAGCGCCAATTTCCATTTATCAGCGTCGTTGTGGCCACAGCCTGCTGCACTTGGCGTTGATTATTGCTGTGGCTCCTGGTGGTTTTCTGATGACCATTGAGAATCTCGTGGCGTAGTCGAGCTCTCACAGAATTCCAGCGTCTTATGCAGGTGTTGACTGAAGTGATTGCAAATGAATATTAAGTACTTGTATAAATGTATGTTTATATGTGCTCACCATCAGTCCTTAGGGAAGTTGCAATGCTGCGCCATAGTTCCATTTTGTTATTCTTGTGGGAATCGTAAGGTGCTTTGCGCCGTTCCTGTTTGTACAAACTGGGATTGGCGCGCACAAGTTCGAGCAGGCGTTTATCAAACTCAACTCGAGTCGACATTTTATGGAAACAAACAAATGATTTTGATTTTGTACGCAGCACGATTGAGAGTTTTGAAGGTTGTGCTTCTCGCTCAAACGAAAGAGTGCGATTTAAAAGTGCGTGACGTCACAACTTCGGTGTGTGCTCTGTTTACTTGCGTTGAATCCCAATAAAACTAAAGTGCGCTGCTCGCAAGCTTTTGGACAAAAAGTTTATTTGTATTCTGTTTATTATTAAACGATATATGTGTTGTGTGCATTGAAAGAACGGATGTATACCCAGTTTCATTCGGACAGCTTGCCTATTTTAATAGTTAAACTACTTTAAAAGCCAAATTGTGACGACACATTGCTAAGAGCGCAGTATTCTTTGCATAACCTGTGGCTCTCTCAATCATAAACTGCATTAAAACAAAAACAACACACAATTTCGATAGGTCGATAAGCGTTTGATTTGTATGCGCACTGAGTGTTGCGCAACGTATATTTAAAAATAAATTTTGGCGCGCCACTTATCGATTTTATTATTGATTGTTTTCATGCAGTAACAAGAATAACAACAACGGTTGCGTTCAAGGCGTTAAACTAACGCATCCCGGCCGTCAAAATGGCCGCTGAAAACTACCATCTGAAATGGGACTCACATTTGTCCTATTTGAACACTTCCATAGCCACGCTCTACAAGTAAGTAAATAAGTAATTGGCTAAATACCTAACCTTAACCCCTTGCTAACTTGCAGGAATGAGAAATTTGCGGACGTTATGCTATATAGTTCGTATAGCAACAGTGGCATCAATTCGGATATACCCACGGTGGGCATATCGGCGCACAAATTCATTTTGAGCTCCTGCAGTCAGTTCTTTGCCACCATGTTCGAGACAGCGCCAATTACCGCGCCCAACGGCGTCCTCTACATCGTTCTTCCGCCCGATCTGAGTCATCGTGCCATACAAATCCTAGTGCAGTACATGTACAGCGGCGAGGCCACCGTCTCCAATGATATACTAAACGAAGTGCTGCGCGGCGGCGAGATCCTGAAGATACGGGGTCTTTGTCGCACCAGCACTTCCAGCGGCGGCGGTGGCGGCGGCGGCGGCGGGGCCAGCGGTGCTCCGGGGCATGCACATGGACACCACCTGCACCACCAGCGCGAGCAGAGCGCGCTGTATGCAACAAATGGCACGCGTTCTTCGCTGGCGCCTCCGCCGCCCATGTCGGCACAGCTTCCCGGTGATCTCTACAGCAACAAGGCCGGCAGCAGCAACGGCAGCAGCAACGGCAGCAGCTCGGCGCGTTACTCCCTGGATCATCTGCATACGCATTCGCATTCTCATCCGCATCAGCATCCACATCAGCATCAGCATCAGCATCAGCATCATCATCATCATCAACAGCAGCAGTTTCGCGGCTTAGGCGCTTCCGTAATGCCAAAAGATAGTCCAGTGATTGTTAAGTCACCCAAAATGGCCAGCCACACGGGTCTCCTGAGCGTGGCAAGCAGCAGCAAGCTGCACGCCAGCGGTGTTGGCGGCATCTCCGTCAACAAGGAGGTGGCCATCGATCCCGAGGACAAGTGCTGCTATGCGGCCGCCAGTCAGGTTGAGAGCCTAGCGCAGGCAACAGCAGCACCAACAGCGACCGCACCACCGCCGGCAGCACCACCACCGCCAATGTCCATATGCACCGAGGTTGGCTGCAACAGCTGCCCGCTGGCTGCGCCGTCCAACGAGCCGGCGGAGTCATCCCTACGCCGTTCTGATTATGCAGACCGAGAGCGCCTTGTGGACGAATCGCTTTGCGAGCGGGAACGCGATGATGTCGGCTTGGTCTACGAGCGGCGTCTACGTCGTGAGCGCTCCTGTGAGCGAGGTAAGTTGTTGGCTGCCCGTAAAGGAACTCTTTTATAATAGCAGATCTGAATATTTTTTTTTAGGTCCGCCCCATGAGTACTTCGCGCACGATGGGCCCCACTATGAGCATGTGGTGAAATCCTATGAAGTACCGGCTGCAGTGGCGCCACGCCTGGCCACGCCGCCGCATCCGCACAGTTTTCTGACCATCAAGCAGGAACCAACCGATTGGTCGAATAATCCAGCGGCAGTATTGGCAAGCGAGAACAACCACGAGCTGAGTCAGGAGGCGGCGCTGTCGCCCAAGCAGCCGCTGGACTTCAAAATGAACGCCGTCAAGCTGGAAGCCAATGCGACGCACCAGGACGACTCCGAGGAGCACACACTGCGCGATTACAACAACTTCAAGCTGCTCGTGTGCGAGATATGCCAGAAATCGTTCGAGGACACCAAGATGCTGGTGCGCCACCTGGGCACACATGCCGCCGAGCCAGCCGGCAACGTGATGGCGAGCAGTGGCAGCGGCACAGGGAGCAGCAGCAGTGCCACGGCCAACAGCAATCTGGCCCTGAGAGCGTTGAAAACCTATGTGCCAAAGAAGCGACGCAGAGTGTCGGTGAGTGCCGTTGGAGCAGCTGTATTGGGCAAGCCCTTATCTCTTCCCATCCCTCATTCGCATTCACAGCAACAGGAGAACAACATGGATCATGTGACACTGCTGTGCGATCTCTGCTCCACGTAAGATCTATCGAGGGCGCAGTTCGTCTGCCAGAAATATTTCAAGTTTTTGTGAATCTGTTGCAGCTCCTTTGAAACGCCCGCGGAGTGGGTGCGTCATATGAACAGCCAGCACACAGAAATCGAACTGGCCATGTTCAACAGCAAAAAGGATGGCGAACAGAAGGGGTGTGTGTCCTAAAGGCCAGCCTAACCGAAGCATATGTTGAACTCTGTTCACTTGTCCACAGCAGCTACAACAATTCTCCTACTGCCTCCGCCAGCCAAATGCAACACACAGTCGCCAGCTCAGCCGCCAGCCCAGCAGCCGCTGTGCAAACGCATAAAAAGTACATCAATGCCAGCCGGCAGGGGGCCCAAACCCTCATCAGCCGGGGCAACGCCAATGGCGCCGCATCAGCGTCGCCGGGTTTGGCGGCAGTGGTGGCCAGCTCGTCGCAGGCATGAATGCTGCTGCCAGATGGGGCACGGGTACGGCATAACCACAGCAGCAGCAGCAGTAGTAGCGGTGGCAGTAGCAGCTGCTGCAGCTGCTGCTGCTGCTGCTGCTGCAACACCTCCAATTTGAACAACAACAACAAGACCACCATCAGTCAGGCCACGAGTGAGAGAAGCAATAAGATGAACATTTTTTGAAAAAATCAAGTCGTTCCAGTAATCAAAAAAAAAAAAAAAGGAAAATATTTATACGAAACAGCAAGAACCGTGATCAAAATGCAGCAAACACAGCATATTTTATAGAGCAACAAGTGTAAAACTAACAAAAACAAAAAGCAAACCAAAAAACAAAAAAAAAAAACAAAAAAAAAAAATGAAACTACAACTAAAAAACGAAACTGTAAACGAAACTTAGAATTGGAATCGTCAGGCAACGATGCAAAAGAAGAAACATAAAACCAAAAACAACCATACGATTAACAATTTAACTCTGTAGTATTTTTAAATCTATGTAGTTTTAAAACCGAACCATTTATTCCCCACTCGCGAACAAGTCGTAATTAAACAATGTTCCCAAAAATTGAACAATTTACAAACTAAGCGAATATCGAATGTAAGATTCTGGCAAACATTTTGATTAGTGATAAAAACAAGAATTATTTAACTAATTTTGATGGTTCTATCAATTGCTAATCTTAGTATTCTGCAGATTTTTATGTAAAATGAGTTCTTTTTTTTTGTAATTTGACGAAAATAGTTGCAGCGCTTCATTTAGAGTCTTATGTTAGATTTACTTATGACAGTATTTTTATTTTTTAATGTATTTAAGTAATTGCCGCTGCACATTGTACGTATATTTTTATATTTTTATATAAACAACTAATTCATTTGGAATAGAACTTTTAAGCCTTTTTGTAAATAGGATAAGTTCAATTTTTTTAAAGGCCGCCGAACAACATTTTTTTGTGAAAACCAAAACAAACTACTTATCTAAATGTGTGTACTTAGTAGTTGGCAATTCAATTAAAGTCTACAAATTGTAAAAAATAACTCCCCCAATATATACAAACAAGCGTACATTAATATATATATATATATACATATATATTTACAAATCAGGCTGGTTCTTTGTGTGTATTTGTGTGTGTGAATACAAACAGCACACACACACGCATATATTTATATGCACAACTAAAAATCGAAATATGTAGCAAGAGCGTTTTAATCGCATAATAAACAAAACATGAGAAAACGTTTTTAAAATAAGCACAAAATGCGCGCCAAACTTAAGAGAGCTGGCCGTTGAGAGCAAAAGCTTGCGCTCTTTGCCGGCACTCGGAGCTTTTGGCGGGCTTCCGAGTGCGTGCGGACGCCTGTTGTTGTTAGTTGCCTTTTGGCGTTCAGAAGCAAGCGGCGCATTTTTCACTTCGGAGAGTGACATCAATTTTCAAGACGAATTTATTCGGACGCATTAAACTTCAAGTATTAGCTATGAGTTCTGGCAAACATTTAGCGAAAGGTAAATACGAATGCGCGCCGCAAAAACACGCATTTGGCGCGTGCCAACGACCTTGAACCGGGCGAAACAAGTTTATGATAAATCCACAATTTCTAATCGTCGCAGTTTCTACTTTTTTTTACTGCTGAATCACCATAACTGTTTCAATTTTTGCCGCCGTAGGTTCCCCAAAGCCAGGGCTGCCGGATGATGGCGTGCCACGCCTCTACTCCATGCGCTTCTGCCCATTCGCGCAGCGCGCCCATCTGGTGCTGAACGCCAAGAAGGTGCCGCACCACAGCGTCTACATCAATCTCACAGAGAAGCCCGAGTGGCTGGTGGAGGTGAGTCCGCTGCTCAAGGTGCCGGCCCTGCATTTGGTGGCCGAGAAGGGGGCGCCCTCGCTGATCGAGTCGCTCATCATTGCCGAGTATCTGGATGAGAAGTATCCGCAGAGCCCGCTGCTGCCCAAGGACGCACTGCAGCGTGCTCAGGACAAGATACTGCTGGAGCGTTTCGGCGGCGTCACCAGTGGCTACATGAAGATACTGCTGCACGATGCCGACCCCGAGGAGCTCTGGAACGCCGTCGATATTTTCGAGACGGAGCTGGCCAAGCGCGGCACGTCCTACTTTGGCGGCGACAAGCCCACCTATGTGGACTACATGATCTGGCCCTGGTTCGAGCGCCTGGCTGTGCTCAAGTTCGTGCTCCAGGAGCGCTACACCTTCAGCAGCGAGCGCTTCGGCAAGCTGAGCGCCTGGGTCGATCTGATGCTCAAGGACGAGGTGGTGCAGTCCTTCTTCGCCACGCCCGAGCAGCATGTGGAGTTCTGGCGCACTCGCAAAGCGGGCAACGCCAACTACGATCTGCTGGCCTGAGTCTCGATTGTCATGTAGTTAGGAAAAGATTGGGTTTCTAATCTATAACATAATGTATTGTGCTGGCACAGCAATAAATTGTCAACTCATCATTTTGATTCATTCGCTTTTGGTGCTCGTAAAAAGCTAAATTGGCAAGACGACTTTTGTAATGCCCTTTAAAAATAGTTTGGAAAAAATGCCAAGCAGTCGAACGGATAATTCGAATTTCCAAGTGATTATTTTAACTTTCGAAGGAGTCCAAAATAGCTTTACGATAAAGAAAATATGTTCACAGCTTATCGTATATACGGGTTAAAAAGTCCCTATATACATTATTAATCAAGGTTTCAACCCGTTTGCTTTTTTTTTTATTATTTTATTGTGAAGCAAACCCTTCTCTTTATTAGTAGTGTGGAATATATTTCTAAACCAACAAGTTAATTATTTTTTTATCAGGACTACATCTGGAATTCAAACCCGAGTGCAAATTAAACTCTTAATAAACTATGCAATTTACCCAAAAAACACCAAACCTTAACATGAAATTAAACTTAACAATACTTTGGTTTCTTTGAAATTAAATATAATTCGAAAGGGCACAATTATTTTAGTATTTGGCCTAGTTATATACATAAGTATAATACTTTTTTCCAAACTCGACTTGGGTCTTAGAAGAAGGGATAATTTCCACACTTGAATTAATATTCTCCGACCTTAAAGGCAGCATTGATAAGACGATTTTGTTGCGAGTGTTAAATTTTATTGTTATTATAGCTATTAGTGCTATTAGTATATAGTTACAAAATAGTAATACAATGTTTAAATAGCTCTGGCTACTATGCTCTTCGACTAAGACAAACTAGCCTGGAATTTTCAGTAAAGAAAAAGAAACTATTCTGGCGTCCTTCCTATAAGGTGCTACTGTTTAAAGCTATGATTACCCCGATCTGAACATAAGGTATTACTATCTGGATTATTGTTAGAATTGCCTTCAGCTGTCATCTGTCTGAGGGAGAGCCATAGATTTGATCGATTTGCCAAAATAATTTATGAGATTCTTAGAGCAGGTCTGTTTTTTGTGTGAAAAACTTCAATATATCCAGCTAGATTAAATCGAATTGGGAAACGTGGGTATACACTAGACTATATTCCAATTTCCATCGTAAATCCCCGACATTTAATAGAAAAATAGCATTTGTATGTTAACTTAGCCAGGTTTCACTGTACACACGCCTTTTTCCTACTCGCTCACGCAGCGAAAAGGGTAGATTATTAATCAATGGTCTGATCGTATGAATGCACTTTTTTTCGCCGATATTGAAGCTAGAGACTTGAAATGTGGAATATATAGTCATGTACACCCACATCAGTTAAAGTGTTAAGATTTTTTGGCTACGCCCACGGGGGGCGTGGCAACTCGATAAAATTTAATTATATCCCATGCATATAATATTTTCAGACAGATTACCTATGACCTCCTCTAAACACCGCACAATTTACTGGCTACGCCCACGAGGGCGTGGCAGACATACGAAAATCCATATCTCCCATCATTTTAGAACTGGAATTCCATAATATTTCAGACCGTTTTCGCAATTCTTAGGCTGTGCACGAGTATGGCGCATGCGGTTACGCCCGACTGCCACGTTGCTGCTTGCTCTTTCCGTTTTCGTGATGACAACAATTGGGCCTTTTATTCCACAAGCTGAACACTGCTTGGCTTTCTGCGAGTGTCGAGCACCTCAGGCCAATGTGGAGCAAGCCACACACGCCGCAAGGTTATCGTCGACAGCCGGCCGCCAAGTTCAGTGGGGTAATGCACACCGGCCGGCGAAGGGCGTCGGCTGGGGGCTGCGCCGGTTTATATAGTGGCTGGCTGCAGCTGATGGGGACACCAGTTGCGACGCACCCATCATGAGCAGCGGCAGGCACTTGGCTAAAGGTAAGCGCCGCTCGACAGTGTGGAGGCGGAGACTCTCAAGAAATCCGGTTCGCAGGCTCGACGACGCCCGATGTGCCCGAGGACGGCATACTCCGGCTGTACTCCATGCGCTTCTGTCCGTTCGCGCAGCGCGTCCACCTGGTGCTGGACGCCAAGCAGATAGCCTACCACAGCATCTACATCAACCTGACGGAGAAGCCGGACTGGCTGTACGAGAAGAATCCGCTGGGCAAGGTGCCGGCGCTGGAGCTGGTGCGGGAGCCGGGTCCGCCCGTGCTGACCGAGTCGCTGCTCATCTGCGAGTACCTGGACGAGCAGTATCCGCTGCGGCCGCTCTACCCGCGTGATCCGCTCAAGAAGGTGCAGGAGAAGCTGCTGATCGAGCGCTTCGGCGCCGTCCTGGGCGCCTTCTTCCAGGCATCCGATGGCGGCGACCTGGAGCCCTTCTGGCGCGGCCTCGACAGCTACGAGCGGGAGCTGAGCCGCCGGGGCACGCCCTTCTTTGGCGGCGAACAGACGGGCATACTCGACTACATGATCTGGCCCTGGTGCGAGCGGCTCGAGCTGCTCCAGCTGCAGCGTGGCGAGGACTACGACTACGACGAGCAGCGCTTCCCCCAGCTGGTGAGTGCTTCGCCGGACCGAGGCTGCAGCCCCCCTAATCCGATCCATCCCATTGCAGACGCCGTGGCTGGAGCGCATGAAGCGGGATCCCGCTGTGATGGCCTTCTACATGGAGGCCGAGGTGCAGGCGGAGTTCCTGCGCACGCGCAGCGCCGGCAAACCCAACTACAATCTGCTCGTGAAGGATGCCTGAGCCGCGTTTAATTCACACCTCATTTATTGGCCTCAATAAAGCTTAGCTAATCCTCGAAGGCAACATCGTAGTGTGGCTTGCCCAGTCGCTTCGACTGCTGGAACCGGGCGTGCAGCTGGGCGTCCAGGGCGGTCTGCCGGACCGCCGCGTCCTCTGCCAGCAGCTGGCGCCATTTGAGCTGCGGTTGGAACACGGTTACTTAACGTTTCAAGGGGGCAGCCTGGGGCACCTACCAGTTGCGCATAGCGCCGGCCATCCAGCTCGTAGTGCTGCTCCGTGGTGTACCGGAGGCTGGGGAAGCGCTCGAACCAGGGCCAGAGCATGTAGTCCACAATGCCAATCTGCTGGCCGCCAAAGTAGGGCGTGGCCCGCAGTTGCAGCTCCCGCTCGTAGCTGTCCAGCGCATTTTCAAAGTTCTCCAGCGCATCCGGAGGCGCATTCCGGCTGCAGGTCAGCACCGGATAGACGGCGCTGACAACGGACGCAAAACCTTCAATTAGTAGCTTATCCAGCGCCCTTTGCAGCGGATCGGCAGGGAAAAGCGGACGCTGCGGATACTGTGCATCCAAGTATTCGGCTATGATCAGGGATTCCACGAGCGTGGGCTGGCCGGGCACATGGGCGAGCTGCAGCGCGGGCACCTTGCCCAGCGGACTGTAGTCCCGATACCAATCGGGCTTGTCAATCAGATCGATGTAGATCGTATGGTGGGGAATGCGCTTGGCGGCCAGCAGGAGCCGCACGCGCTGGGAGAAGGGGCAGAAGTGCATGCAGTAGAGACGCAGGACGCCGTCCTCGGGCAGCGTCGGCTGGGGGGAGCCTGCAAACGGGAAAGTCTATATATATACATATATACAACAGCTTTCAGTCACAATTCCAACTCGATTTATTCTCGGAATCTTAACTAGAGCTCCCACAAGCCGCACTTTAGACGGCCTCAAAGGCCACGTCGTAGTTGGGCTCGCCGGCCTGGCGGGTGGCCATGAACTTGGCGTGCACCTGGCTGTCCAGGGCCGTTTGCTTGATGGCCTCGTCCTGGGCCACCAGCTCGTTCCACTCCAAGAGTTTTGCATAGCGCACCTTGTCCAGCTCGTATTTCTCGGGCAGCACAAACTGGAGCGCTGGGAAGCGCTCGAACCAGGGCCAGAGCATGTAGTCGACCATGCCGATTTGCTGGCCACCGAAATAGGGCGTGCCCCGTTTGGTAATCTCCTCCTCGAACACATCCAGCGCCTTCTCAAAGTTCGGCAGCGCATCCGCTGGCGGATTCTTGGTGAATAGAACTGGATAAACGGCGCTGACGGCCGGCGCCAGGCGCTCGATGAGTATTTTGTCTTGAGCCTTCTGCAGGGGATCGGCGGGCAGGAGCGACCGACCCGGGTACTGTTCATCCAAGAACTCGGCAATGACCAGGGATTCAACCAGCGCCGGCTGGCCATCGACGGCGGTCAGTTGAATGGCCGGCACCTTGCCGAGGGGGCTATAGTCCGTATACCAATCGGGCTTCTCGCTCAGATCTATGTAAATTTTGTGGTGCGGTATCTTCTTGGCCGCCAGCACCAAAGAGGCGCGTTCCGAGTAGGGACAGAAGCGCATGAGGTAGAGGCGCAAGACTCCATCCTCGGGCAGCTCGGGCTTGGGCGTACCTGTTGGTGACGCATGCAGTCAGTGGGCTGTGGAAACTACCAACTACGAACCGCATACATATCTGGCTAGTCTGCCCTGAGATAAAGCTAAAACCTGATTCTCTTCAAGGGCTTCGAGGTGACATTGGGAACGCAACTCACCTTTCTTGAAGTGCTTCAGTGGAATGCTCATTATCTCGCTGCTGTACTGGCCAAAATCGTACTGTATTTAGAAGTCTTTCTAATAGCCAATTTGTAGTCTGTCAACAATATATTATCTCAGCAGGAAGCTTTTTTCGCACTGATTTTGTCAACTAATTAAGCTTTTCACACTTAACAGAGAACGCCATGTTAATAAATGCTAAATGATCTGCTAACAGTCTGTTAAGGCTAACTTCGCTCACATGTTATCGATAAGTGGCGATATCGATAAGCTGGCAATTTGAATTGAAATTCAAATTGAAGTCAACTTTAATTTTCAACTCATTTTATGTTGCTCCATTTCTCGGCTCCATAATAAATATTCAAACAGTTACACTTTAAACATAATTTATATTTCCATTAATTTCTTTTCGTATTTCTTTTATATGACAAACTTAGACATTTATTTTGAATTTTAACTAAAATTTAACTACCACAGATAGGTTGCAATTATATATTAAATGTATATATATAATATATATATGTATAGATACATAAAAAAAAACATGCATAGTTATTTAGATTTCGTATTGTATATTGTATAATAAATGTTGTTGCCATTTTATATATATTTTTGTAATATATATAGATATATATTTACTTGTATATTATGATCGCATATGTAAATTAACTCTACTGTTGTAGTTAGACAATTTCTATGTATATATATTTCTATAACGTTGAGATTTACACGAAGAATACACGTAGACATCGCATTTACATATAAGTATATATAAGCACATATCTATATATATTTATATATATTTATATGTACGCACGTATTTGATGTATGAGCTTTTCATAATTTTAAATGAGGTTTTCCGGCTCTACGTTGAGTCGCGAAAATGCCGCTTAACTAAATACATAACTCTTGCACTAGGCTAAAAAACTAGACAAAATGATAACTAATTAACAATTAAGGTAAACATTTATTGGAAATCTTGCAATGTTGATTTGTTTTTGCTTCGGATTTGTTTTGCTTGTTTGTTGTTTTTCTTCTCTGACATATATATGGATATATATTTTGTTTTTCGCCTAGACCGTCGTATCCGGAGGCGGCGCGATCGGCTGCTTGGACTCGGACACATCCAAGCGCGTGGCAGTCGCGTTCGTCGCACCTTCCGGCTGATCCGGCGCGATGTCAATGCGATGCGCCTTGCGCCAGACGACCAGATCCATGAGAAATGCCAGAAACATGATGCCAGCGGTAATGCCTGCAACGGAAAGGGAGTTCTCACATCGATTCGATTCGCCGAACATGCCGGGAAAGGAAACCTACCCAAGAAGTACTGCCTGAAGGTGTCCGCATCGTAGAGCGAACAGGCGCCGTGCTTGCCACAAACCGACTTCCAGATGAGGCAGGCCGAGTCCACCACAGCGCCGTAGATGATCGGACAAGGAACATTACCAAACAGGCCGATGGCCGACTGAATGACACCCATGGCCATGGCCTTATCTGTGGAGCAGAGAGCGGGTGTTAGCTGCGGGCGCGGCTGGGCAATTGTTGGCCGGGTTACCTTTAGGATGGGTGCAGCGCATGACGAGCAGCATGCTGCCCACCTCGGAGGTGGAATGCATAAATACGCAGATGGCAAAGATCAGTATAAAGTAGATGAAGTTCTTGCAGTTATTATCACAGTAACCATTGACCGCCTCAGCAACTGAAAGGATGCGAGATGTCCAGTTAAGGTTAAGTTAAGGTCAGATCACAAATGTGCCCCCATTCGGCTCACCGTTTGGAATGCATGCACAGTCGGAGTAGAGTGTGCGATTGTCGCTGGCGCGCAGCGTGGAGCTGCTGCAGCCGGCGTGGCAGGCCGAGATGTACATCTTGCCGTCGGTGCCGCAGATGGGCGCAAAGTTCTCCTTATCACAGGTGCAGTTGGCCACCGCGCTGCAGGCGGGCTCAATCATGGCGGGACTGCAAGGGAAACGAGGTGTGAGAGGTGAGAGGTGAGGCGAGCTCCTAGAGAGTGCGCTTGAGTTCGGGTGCCCACCTGCTGGCATCGGCCGGCTTGTAGCCGGCGAAGTCGTTGGTGCTGCAGCCAATGAACATCAGGATGATCATGCCGGCGGAGTAGACCAGGGCGGTGAACGCTATCCAGGCGGCGACGCCGCGCGCCGTCGGCTTGCGCTTCAGTATGAATAGGCCAGAGATTACGATGCCGATGCCCATGACCAGGATGCCGCAGAAGGCGGCTATCATGTTCGCGTCGTAGGTGGCCAGCCGGAACTGCGTTTCGAGGTACTTCGGCAGGAACGTGTACAGCCCGGCGATGGGCAGCAGGTGGAAGACGCACGAGGCCGTGCGGAACATGAGGATGTCGTTGCTCAGCTGGCGGCGCACCGTCTTGGGGAAATCTGAAAGGGGATTGGGGCAAGCGTTAGCCGTCGAAGCCAACTTCAGTTGCGCTCCCGCACTCACCCTTCAGCTTGGGCTTCTCCTCCAGCTCGGGCGCGGCGGCGGCGGCCGACTGCGTCTGGGACTGCTGCTTGCCGCGCAGCTGCTTCGGGATGGAGAACATGGCAATGGAGGCGAGCAGCATGAGGCTGCCGATGGCGACGGGCCCCAGCCACCAGGCGCCGATCCAGCGCGGATCGCTGGCACTGAACCCGGGATTGGCAAAGTTCACATACCAGCGCGTACAGAAGCTGCCCACGATGAACCCGGAGGCGGGGCCGAGGATCCGCATGCCGATGGTGACCGCCATGTACATGGGCGACTGTTTGCTGCCCACGTTGTCATCGATATAGGGTATGCCCAGGGTGGCCACGGCCGTCTGTCCGATGCCCGAGCTGAGCAGGCTGCCAAAGAAGATGCAGAGCACGATGACCGTGATCTTGGAGTGGGAGGCCTGCTCCAGCTGGCGCTGCTCGTTGCACTCGCTGCCCGCCAGAGTGCCGTTGCCGCCCAGCTGGCAGAGATTCGGATCGGTGACGTTGCTCCACGAGTGCGCCAGCGGCGACTGCGGCTGGAGGAAGACGCTCGACTGCATCAGCTGCTCGCCGAAGATGAAGTGGGGCAGGGCGCAGGCGAACGCCGCGATGGAGAAGAGCACCATGCCGCAGGCGATCCACCGGGGCCGATGGCCACGGCCCGCAAAGTAGGTGAGCAGCATGGCGGTGCTGATCTGGCCCATTTCGCTGGCGCTGAGCAGGAAGCCGGTCGTCTTCGACTTGATCTGGAAGAGCTTCTCGATGGTGGTGATCACCGACACAAAGTAGGTCATGTACATGCCCTGCAGTATGTACGCCAGCAGGAACACCACCATGAACACGTGCGTCGACGCAAAGCGACGCGCCCAGCGCGGCCGGCACCCGAAGAGGCCGCAGTTGGAGCCCTCGTCGCCGCCGCCGTTCAGATCCGAGTCGAAGTCCGACTCCTCGGACTCGCTGCCGCGAGCACGTGCGGCGCCCGCGCCACCGACACCACCGCCGCCGGCACCACCACCACCACCACCGCCACCACCAGCAGCACCACCACCGCCAGCGCCGCCGGCACCACCAGTGCCGGCCAGCTTGTAGCCGCCGGTGAGCGGCGCCTGCTCGTGCGCGTACTTCTCGCGCAGACTGTGCCCGTTGCCGTTGTTGTTGCTGAGCAGCCCGTTCCTCAGATTGTTGATGTCCTCGGACGCCTTCCACTCGTTGTTGTTGCTCGGCGTGCACTCGTACAGCATCGTCGTGGGCGTCGTCGCCGTCCCGGCGTCGCCGTCGCCATGCGCCAGCAGCGGGGTGAACGCCTGCGTCGAGTCACGCCTCCCGCCTCCATTCTGGTGATAGCCATTCCCACTCCCGTTCCCGTTCCCACTCCCGTTCCCATTCCCATTCCCATTCCCATTCCCGTTCCCATTGCTCTGCTGCTGCGTGGGCTTGCCCTGGCCGTGGGCGTGGCCATTGCTGGGCTTCTGTTGGCCGTTTGTTGCTGCTGTTGGCGCCTCGATATCGCTTAAGCTCTTCATTCTGTTGCACGTTGCGTATGCGTAATGTGTGCCCGCTGGCTGTTGCTGCTGTTCCCTCTGCTGCTTGTTGCTCGTCTGCTCTGCTGGTGCTTCTTCTTCTTCGTGTTCTTAGTGCTGCTGCGATATTTGTTGTTCCATTTTCGTTGGGGGCAGCTACATTCGAAATGCGCCTTGATGCAACTGCGACTTTGGCTGCTGTTGTTGGCCAAACAGCAATCGGCTCCAATTAAGACTCTGCCTTGAGTTCTGCGTGCCGGGTGTGTGTGTGTGTGTGTGTGTGTGTGTGTGCTTCTTGTTGTGCTTGGCCCGCAACGAGGTAGTTTCGGTTGTTGTTCTTGTTGTCAGTTACTTCTTTGTTGCAATATGGCAGTGTTGTCTGGGGGAAGAAGCGAACACAGACGTAATAAATTAATAAAATATCGTTTCTTTATGAATATACTACTTTTATAATATTTATTTCTATTTATTTATTGCAATCCTTTACTTTATTTGTCGATTAATTAATCTTCTGTTTTTCACTCTCACTCCAACTTATTCAAACACTCGAAATCTCCAAGCTCTACATGCCTGAGAATCACATAGAGCGGCAATAAAACTGTACATAGCACGTGCGCCTTTTGGATAGGCAACAAAATATTTACTTTTCATACAATTTTACATATATTCGTAACTATATACCACTGGTAGACTTATGCACTTATAAATAAAATAACATTTCTTTTATTTTGTTTTAAATGCGGTCAGCGCAAATCTTTTGAATGTGTTGGGTAACTGATTGTAAAGTATATTTAAAAAACAACAAACTGCGCGCGTTGTCTACGGCCAGGAAAATCAAACTAAGCGAACAAATTGAAACGCAGACTGCAAAAAGCGCAACACAAAAAAAAAAGAAGAAAAAATTGTAGCACAAAAAACCAATTAAAAGCGCGTACAAAGTAAATACTGAAAGGCAGCAGCAGCAGCAGCCGCCGCAGCGGCAGAGACAGCGGCTTATCAGCTCATGCACACACACACACACACACACACACACACACTCTGAGGCAGAGCGTCAACAAAACGCAGCCTACAAATACAGATACATATATGCATATATACTTTGTACAGCACGTATCAGAATAATATACAATCGTTGCAAGCATTTCTTTTTTGGCAATAATTTTTTGCTAAATTGATAAGTGTTCAAGGTTAATTGATTAGAAGTTTTTTGGGTATGGGTTCTAAAAATAAAATACAATAAATACGAAAAGGAATTTTTCAAAAATTTTTAATTATTCTGAAAAAAAAACTCTGTCTTAACTGTGTATTGTATATAGATCAAATTTTTTTTGTTTTTTTTTTTAACTCAAAATGAGAAATTGTGGTATAGAAAAAAGAAGCAGCTCACTTATGGCTAAGTGGATCGGAAGATTATAATGCTTGCGCTGGGGATTTGCATATTCTAATGATGATCTCACAGAATAAAACGTGTGTGTTCGGGGGAAAGCAAAAGCAAATATTAAAACAGTTTGTCCAAATCCCATTTGGTTCGTATCTGTAGCTTGCTTTTATTATGTTCTCTTTATTTTGTTGTTGCTGTCAACAATTTCAATGTCAGCCAAAATATTCGCAGTTTTGCACTCATTTTATTTTTGGGCTGTTTAATTTTTGTTCCTTCTAATTTTATTTTTATTTTTATTTCGTTGTTTGCAGAGAGTCTCAACTTTTTATGGCGCCACTTCCATGCGGCGAATAGAATCTAGTATTCGAGTAAGTATTATAATATGTATAAAAAGCTATGACACAATAAAAATGCTGGATTTTTGTATGCTCTACACCCAACGCCATCCCCTATCTCCCTCGCTCGCGCCCCCTCTCGCTCCCTCTCGCTCTGCTCGATTGCAAACGCAGTTGCTGCAGTCGCGAATCTTATCAGAATAACTCGCTGATAATGAAAGTGAAATTTGCTACGTTTGTGTGCGAAAGAGACAAAAGCAATGCCGAGCACACACCTGCAGGAATGCAATGGCAAATGGAATGTACGTGATATAGTCTGCCCCCTAGAGATACGCAGTGCAGGGTATGCGCTTAGTCGTTCATTCATAGCGCACTTTGTGCTCTTATTTATTGCGCATTTTACGCAAATTGTTTTGGTTCAAGGAAAATTTCGTTGGAAATGCGCAAATTTTCTAACATTCACTAATTAGTAAAATGATTTCTGCAAGCGTTTTGTTTTTCAGCTTTATATTCGAAATTGGCACGTGTTGATAAGATTTAATCAATCAAAATAAGCTGCAACCTATTAATCTGTTTATCAGCTGGCGTGAATACAAAGTAAATGATTTCATCAAATGGGAGCTAAAACCGTTTGGGAATTCTAAATGAGAGCTGCTTCCAATAAATGTTGACCTACTTAACTGTATGTTATGTAGTATACAAGAGTTTATTTCCAAGAGCTTTAAGCTTAACATAATTGGCACAGGCAACTGATTTAAGGAAGTGCGCGCTAAAACCGTTTGGGAATTGTAAATGAAATTGATTTCTATTAAATGTCAGCATACTCAATTGCAGCTTTTGTAGTAATAGTTTATATCCAAGAGCTTTAAGCTTAAAATAATTGACAGTGAGCAGGCAAATGATTTAAGGAAGTGCGCGATAAAACCTTTTGGGAATTGTAAATGAAAATGATTTGTAATAAATGTTGGCATACTCAATTGTAGCTTATAAAGTAAGATTTTATATCCAAGAGCTTTAAGCTTAAAGTAACTGGCAGCGAGCAGGGAATTGATTTAATGAAATGCGGGCTAAAACCGTTTGGGAATTGCAAATGAAATGTGACTCCGCAGTGTTAGCACGCTACGCCGTCGCATATTGTGAGTTAATTTAGTGCACTTGAAGTCTGAATATAACTGGCAGTAACTACAATTTGTTGATTACAGTTGATGGCAAACATTTATAGATACGAATGCCCCATACGTTTGCTGCCTGTTTTCAATGCGCAGTTGGCAAATATGCAAAGCAGATTTCAATGCTAGTTGGCCTATGCACTTGGCCAAGGGCTGACTGGTTGGCTGCCCAGTTACCAGTTCTAGAGTTTAGAGAATGCTGCCTCTAAGTACCTGACCGATGAGGACAGGTAAAGCACATTGAACCCACCACCCTGGTCACTGAACGGCCAGTTGGGCTTGCTTTTCCTTTATTTTTCCGCTTCTTCTTCTTCAGCCACAACGCATCGCAAGTGTGTGTGTGTGTGTGTGCGAGTGTGTGTGTGTCTATTGATATTGTTTTAAATTTGGTTTAATAGATTGTTAATTGTTCTTCAATTTGTTGCTTACATAAAATGACACTTGGCGATCGCTGCTACAATGTGGTCTTGTTTTTCTTTTTTGCGCCTGTATTCCCATTTGATCTCTTGCTGATTTATCAGTGTCAATCATAATAAATGCAATTAAGGCGTCTACGAAACTAGCAACAGATCCGAGCGGTTTCCATTTCAATTGTGCCACACACTCGTTTATGGTAATAAATATTGACAAAAAACCAAAAGTTATCGATGCCCAGAATCGATGTCTAAAGGAAGTTGACGGCGGGCCGGGGCAGGAAGCGGGCGGGGAAGGGGAGCGAGGGGTGGGTGGCTTTGTGAGTGACTCTCAATGCGTGTCGTTTTTCCGGTTTTTCGGCCAAGTTGCCAGCGCTTGCCACATCTTCCGTCTTCCGTCTTGGCCAAGTCGACAAAGGCGACGTAACTGCTGCGGCTGCGGCTGCTGTTGTTGATGTTGTTGTTGTTGTTGTTGTTGTTGTGGCTGACTAAGTTATTACGCGATCTTGTTTGGCTCAGGTGTGCGTGTGTGTGTGTGTGTGTGTGTGCATTTGAATTGCGCAAGCGCAACTATTGCAAATTGCATACCAAGCAGCTCAGTTGCTGCCACTGCTGCATGCCAACATGCAACAAACCAGACACACAGGCAACATGGCCAAGTGTTGACTAAACGCTGACAGCAGCAGCAAGTGCAAAAGCCACAGAAGAAAGCTGCAGCAACAACAATGCTTAGAAACAGCATTGAAAGTAAATTGCAGACTAGCACAAGAAATGGCCACAGCAGTTGATGATGATCACAGCGATACAGTCGAAGTCGCAGTTGGAGGCACATGGCCCCAGCCCGGCCCAGTCCCAGCTCCAGCTCCAGCTCCAGCCCCCGCCCCAGCCCCGGTCGCCATTATCGTGCTGGCATCTTCATAATGAGCTGGCAAAAAGTGGTTTGGCCACATTTCACTTTTAGCATAGAAATAATTTAGAACTTGTCTGCAACTCTTGCTTTATGTTGTCGTTTATTAGTCAAGAAGTTCACCAAGTTTCAGTGTATTCACAACTTGTGAAGATGACTGTGGAAAAATTATAATATAGGTAGCTTGGCCATATACAAATATTGAAAAATTCAATTTAGATGCAAACAAAAGTATAAACCATTGCCAAGTTTCATTCAAATTGGTTGAGTTTTCGCAAATTTATAAAAGTCCAAAGTTGCGGTCAAATTCGTTGTCAATTTTAGCATTCTAAAGAAAATTTAACGACTTCAGAATCAGTTTCAAGATGCCGTATTATACTAATTGTCACCTACCCAATACAAAAAAATTAATGTTCAAGAAAAAAATTTTTGAACAAATATTGAGCAAAAAATAAAAAAAAAATAATTTTACAAAATCAACAAATTTAAGATGCAGAATTATTCCTTACATCAATCCATGTACAATATGGCATCAAACGTTAAAATCGGTTTAGTTTTGACAAAGTTAGGGGCGTTTGAAATATGGAAGCTATGGAACCGAGAGCTTTACTTGTCAAAATTTTAGTCCATTTTGGCATGATTTTTGACAAAAAATTTGACCCCTTCAGAATCACTTTTAATGTTGTTTTTTATGCAAATTATGACAAATACAACCGATTAAAAATATACATTTGCAATTCTAAATTTTGAAAAAAAAAATTTTTCCAAAAAGAGTAAGGGTACATGCTTTTTTTTTTTCAAAAAATCAAAAAAAAATTAATTTTTATTATTGCATATAATTTAAATGGAGAATTAATCTAGAGGGCAAATCATGATCAAAATGCCATCGAACATGAAAATCGGTTCAGTTTTGACAAAGTTACGGGCGTTTGAAATATGGAAGCTATGGAACCGAGAGCTTTACTTGTCAAAATTTTAGTCCATTTTGGCATGATTTTTGACAAAAAATTTGACCCCTTCAGAATCACTTTTAATGTTGATTTTTATACTAATTAAAAAAAAAAAAAAAAAAAAATGTTACAAAATGAATAAATTTAAGATGCAGAATTAATCTAAACGTCAACCCACGAACAAATTGCCATGAAACATTAAAATCGGTTCAGCTGTGACGGCATTAGGGAGTCTATTTTGTTTTTAGTTGCAGTTTATTGAATCACTTGAATCAGTTGCTTAGCGCATGACATTCAGAGCTGAAACTGTTGGGTAGTCATCGAGTAGACTTGCTTCAAAATGCGTCACATTCGCGGCTTTTGCTCGCATTTGAGTAGCTATCGAAATCAGCAGTTTTTGTTGTTGATTTAATTTTTTTTTTGCCATTTTTTTTCTTGCTTTGTCGCCTTGACTTTGACCTTCACACTGAAAACCGAAATTAAGTCCAATCCAAACACAACAAAAAGTCCAGCGTTATATTTTTGTGTGTTGTTTTTTTTTTATAAACAAATTTTTAGGCAGTCAGACGAAGGGAATAACAAAAAGTTGAAGAAAAATGTGTTTACCACATTTACATATAGATTAAATACATACATAATATACATTCGTATGTAGATATATGTATCTCGGGTGTATTAATATGTATATGAATCTAATTGAAGCCGCGTTTTTAAGCCGAAAGTGTCAAAAATTATCTGAGCCGTGTTTTGCTTTTTTTTTTAATTTTATTTATCTTTATTTATTATTTCTTTACAGAGTGATTCATTGCAGTTTTTTTTGGGCGCTATTGTTGAGCTGCTTTTTGTTGTGTGCCGAATTTTATTGTAATTTTTTTAAATTTATTTTTATTATTTTTTTTATTGTAATCCTATTATGGCAAAACATGAAAATGTCGCGATTATGTGGCCAAATTCAGAAAATACGGATTATAAAAAAGTTATATTCGAGCGGTTCGGAAATGTACGATTACGATTACGCCGACGATTACCAGACTTACGTATATGTACATTTGGTTTTTAAAGTGGAACACGCATGTTTATATGGTCTGGGCATTGTATTTACATATGTATACATGATTCATGGCACGATGACAAAAGGTGCGGCAACAAGAATCCAACAACAAAAACAATAAACGAAGCAACAAAATAAACCCGCCAGAAAATAATTATTTCATTTAAACGAGCATTTTCATACACTTAAAAATTAGTTTAAGAAATTCTTTTCAATATTTTATATTTTTTTTTGTTATAAATATATTTAATTTGTTTATAGATCTTTTTTTTTGTGGCTAGAAACAAGTTTTCATATAATTTCTTACAGCTAAGCTTAAATAAAATATAAACAATTTAAACCAGTTTCAATCAAAATACATTTTATATAAATTATAATTAATTTATAATATATGTGTATATATATGATATACAAAGAATGTAGCTGAGCACATGCCACACTTGATATGCTCTTTCCAGAGTGTAAACAATATGTTGAATCGTTTTTGCACATGGCTTAAGTGTATATATTTTATTTATTTTGTGCGCCGCAGTTGCTTTTCTTTATGCACACTTTCAACAAAAAGAAAAAAAGGGAAAAAGCGCAAAAAATAAGAAAAAACAAACTTCCTTTTTGACGGCGCTTGTTAAAAATGCCAAAAAGGTAAGAAATGAAGCAAAAGAACAGCAGCCGAGAAACGAAAGCCACAAACAAAAAAATAAGCAAAAAAAAAAAAAAAACTAAATAAAAAATAAATAAAAAATTCGAAAAAAAATTAACAACCTCAAAATGGCAGCGAAGTGTGCATAAATTTTTGAAATGCCCGCAACAAGCGAAGCGACAGCAGCCGAAAAAAAAACAAAAATAAAGATACAAAAAATGTAAAGAAACACAAAAAAAAGAGCGAACCTAATGAAATGCAATCAAAAATGCATTTTAAGAGCACTGCATTAAGTCGGGAGCTGCGGCTATGGCTGCCAACTTGTGCCCGCTGCCCGGTCCTGCCCCGCCCCGCCCCATCCCGCCCTGCCCCGCACCATTTACCTGGCCAACTGAAGCGTTCCAATTTGGTTTTCAGTATCTGCCGCGCAGATCAGAACATGGCGCTGACATGCGCTGTGGCAGCCGAAAAAAAACGAAGATGTTCAAATTTATTTAAGCATATTGCAAACAAAAAATGAGGAAAAAATTAAGAAAAGAAAAACACATAAAAAAGTAAAATAAATTCAAGCGATTGCCTTTTGCTTTCCCGCCACAATTTACATTTGTCATTTCTACGCACAGTGTGGCAAGTTGCAAGTGAATCTTCGATCCATATGTATCTAAATGTTTTCTTGATTCATCTTGTGTCATAAAGGGTTTAGATATTTTTTAGACAAATTAGTTAAACGCTGTCATGGTAACTATTAAAAAACTTTTTAATTCTCATAATAGCTTAATCAAAATTAATTTTCTATGCTTTAAATATTTAAGCGAAATTTGATTTTTATAGTCTTTTTATAGTTTTCAGTTGAAAAGTTAACTCTTTGCTATAATTTCATAACTTTTCAATCATAAAAATGCCACATAACATCAATTAAAAACCTTTGGGCAACATGAATTTTAGCCAATTTCATAGCACTTTTGCACCACTGTGCTGCGCAGAAGGAGTCATCGTTGTCATCGTCAATGCCAAAATGCGTTGCGGCTGCCATTTATAAAAAACAAAAAAAAAAAAAAACAAATTCTTAATTTAAACAGAACCTTTCGTCTGATTGATTGAGCTGCTGATTTAAGCGGCTTTTTGTGCAGGTCCTGGGCCCAGGTGACTGGGCCGCGAAGCTGCCAACAAGGTGCGTTGAGGTGTTAACTTGCCTTAAATGTTCAGGCCGCGGTACCGTTATAACGCTAATTGAAGTCTTATAAATTGTTTGGCTGCTCTGCGTTTTTCCCCTCTTTCTTCTTTTCCTTTATTTATTCATTATTTTTTCTCTTTTTTTGGCTGCTGCGGCTAATTTAGCAAAATACAACTCGTAAATTGTAGTGGATGATGTGCATTGATTTTTGCAATTAACGCCTAATTAGATGGAAGTACACACACGCACGCACACACACACGCACACACCCATATGTACAGCTCTTAGTCATGCGTTAGAGTTTCGCCCATTTGCATAATATTCAGCAGCGTACTATGAAATCCATTCGTATCTCTAAGAACGCCACTCAAAGTGTCAAGTGCTTTGGCCAGGGGAACGGCTTCGGGATCGGGATTGGGATTGGGCATGGGCATATGGGTTACACATAGAATCTGTTCACTAGTCACAGCTCGGTTTGGGGTCTCTTATTCATCATTATTATTTGTTTATGAAAGTACTTAGCAGTTTTTGCGCCGCACTTTTTGGCTGCCCAGCCGCCCCCTCCCCCGCCCCCGCCCCGCCCCTTTGCCACTGCTCTCGCCCCTTGTCAAGACTTGAACAATATTTTCAATTGTTTAAAATTCTGTGCATAATTTGTGTTGTGCGTGAGTTGATATTTTTTTTTATTTCTTATTTTTCAGTTTTCGGGTTTTTGTTTTTGTTTTTGTTGTCTTGTGACTCTTTTGTGAATTTTTACTAAGCGCCAAGTGGCTTTTTTTGGCGTTACATTTTAAATGAAGTGTTTATTTAAGGCTGGGCCCTGTACACGGATATGTATTCGGTGTTTTTTTTTTTTTTTTTCTGTTGACTTTAAAAGTCATTTACTTACTTATTGTTTACTTTAGTTGAAGTTGGCATGTGTAGCTTGGGATTGGTAACTGCAAAAAATAGGAAAATAATAGGGATAAGTTATGTGTTATAAGAGTTCACAGAACCGGGTAATATTTTATCGAATATGAATAAGATATTTTCTTAGTTTATTCATTTTATGTTTGAAAAGAAATATTTTAATTTGCTAGCTACTTAATAAACAGCCCAATTAAAAGGCTCTGCTATATTGAGAATTACGTTTTTTTAGGGCTTCCTTTGCAATTTTAATTAACTGGTTGCCCCGCCGAGCAGCGCAATTTAAATGCAAAATGCTGGTCATAAAAAAAGAACAGCAACAACAACAACAACCATTACGGACTGCACGTTTAGTTGGCTCATAACAATTACAGCAAAAGTGATTAACAGCTATAAAACAACGACAACAAGAATCGGAGCAACAACAACAAGAACAGCAACAGCAATCAGAGCAACAGCAACTTGAGCTGATCAGCAAAACAAGTTCGTCGCTGCATTGCGTGTGAAAACAATTTATGAACGAGCATTTAAACAATGTTTTTTTTTTGCATGCATTGCAACAAAAATAATATGCAATAAAAAACGCATTACAAGGGGGCAAAGTGTACAATGAATGCAAATGTTGTCTACAACAACGACAACAACAGCAGCAGCAGCAACTAAAATCGATGTGAACGGGCAGCGACAATGGCTGCACGCCAGCAACAACTACAAATGACGACAGCAACAACATCAACAGTATAAAAATAAAAGATAAATGAGCACAACTGTCTGTCCGTCTGTTTCGGTCGCCCTGCCATGTGTGTGTTTGTGGCTCTGTGTGTGTATATGTGTGTGTGTGTGAGCAACAGCTCAAGTCGCATTGCATTGAGATAGGTCAGTCACACACAAAAGCACACACACACACACACACACACAGACTCACGCAAATGCAACGCTGCACTCGCTGCCAAAGCTTAATATGCAGTTGAAGCTGCAGCGCTGCCGCAGCGACGCCAGCGATAACGTCAACGTCAACGCCGGCGGCGACGTCAACTGCTCTAATTACTCTGGCCGTAAATCGTTGCTAGGGGTGTCCCCCCACACCCTGCCGCAGCTGTCCAACAGCTGCAGTCGACCCATTCCAGTGTTGCCAAGCGTTGCATCAACAATATCAACAACAACAACAACAACAACAACAATAACAATAACAACAACAGCCAGCAGCATAAAACAAGTTTTTGAGTTAATCTCAGTCTCAATTTCAGTTTCAGCCGCAGACTCTGCTGCCGCTGCCGCTGCCGCTGCTACAACTGCCCCAATGTAAAAACTTACACAATCGCCGCAGCGCACGCACACACACACACACACACACACACACAAACACACACACAGGCAAAAGCATCTGTGGCTGAGCTTCCCGCTCAACGATTCACTTTTCTTTGTGCAATTTCAATAATTTTGCCAGAGTGAGCGAGAGAGAGAGAGACAGAGAGAGCGAGTGACAGCCCAGAGAGCGCGAGCATAAGAAATAAACAAAAAAGCTCCCTGGCAGACGCTGAGAGCAGCGTAGTCGCCAACTTGCACTTTCTGCTGCACTTTTGGGCTGTTAACATTGCAATAACATAAATAGTAGTAGATTTCGTTTGTATTTGGCAGTAGAATCGTGAATAATATGCTCAATAATATGAATATGAAGTTTGAATTTGAAAATGTAATTGACACATTCTTAATTACTTTAATTGTGTTCTATCGGGCGCTCTTCGGTGTTTCAGCTATGTTTGTAAGTGTTTGCCGGCTGGGACCTACGACAACAAAATAAATAGTGCGCAAACGGCGGACGCGCCCTACAAAACTTCAACCCCTAAAAGCTTAAAGCTTTTGCTTTTTTATCTCTCTAAACACAAGAGAGGGCGTGCCTTGGATTACATTGTGCACACAACACAAGGAATATTGCGCAATTGCCAAAAGTAAAGCAGCAGACAAATGTCTAGACAAACATAGCTCAGCAGGTGGGCTGTGGGGGCGGGAGGGGGCCTGAAATGATGAGCTCAATAATGCGCCAATGATCATTAAGGCGCTTTGCCATCTGCTTTATTGTGACATAATTAGTGAAAGTGAAATTGATCAGCAAAGTGCTGCAGCAGCGGCATTTGGTATTTTTAGCCGCTCAGCTGCTGTTGCATAGACTAAAAAAGCAGCGCAGCGTGACGCCAGCGTCGCCGTTGACGTCGCCGTCGACGCTGACGCATTGGGAGAGTGCGCGCAGCGAAATGAAAATGAAATTAAAATTCGAAATGAAAATGAAAATATTGCAAAACTTAAACACGCACATGGACGGGCAACAGGCGCTACGAATGCGTATGTGTGTGTGTGTGAAAAGTGCATTGACTTTGCCTGCTTATTGACGAGCCTACCTTGGCTGAGTGTGCGTGTGTGTGTGTGTGATTGAATGTGTGTGGCATGAGAGCAACCCACATTGCCGGGGCCAATTTGTATTTTCAAGTGCTGTTGTTGCATTTTGTTGTTGTTTACTTATTGTTAAATGCAAATGACACAAGTACTGCAAATATTTTGTGCTATTTGGCAATTTGAGTGGGTGTATTTGCATATATGTACGTATACTTGATTTCACAACATCAATGGTGTAGTAAAATAATATCGCTGAGATTTTTTGCTCTTTCTTTTGGATGAACATTTATATATTTTTCAAAACGTATATATATTTTTGCAAAGTACACTTTAAATATATATACGCTGTAATATATATGCCTTCAAAGCTGCCCAATTGTAAATCAATTGTAATTACAGAGGCGTTTGCCAACATTTCCACTTGGCGTATGCGCAATATTCGGCCGCAATGCGCTGCGCCCAGTATCACGTATACGTCTAGTTGTACGCAAGTGCATAAATAATAATGGCAAATAATGCATATAATCAAAAAGTAAAACACTCTCATGCACATTAGTGCGGTTTACTGCACTTTTGGGCGCTGCACGCGCAGCATTTTCGTCGCGCTTGATTTGCCCCATTGTGTGGCTAATTGGCGGTTGCATTCAAAGTGGCAGTTTGTGCAACAATGTGGCATGCGCATATATGGAAAATTGTTGCAAATTGTCAGCGAGACACGAAGAACGCACTCAAAAGCTCAGCGGCAAAACTAGTTTAGTAGGAATTTTTTGTTTGTCTCCGTCGCGGGTTACGTGGCATTCAATTGAATAAGTGCCGGACCCGGCGGTGGCGGGTGCCCGTGCGGGTGGGTGGGTCGCTTGGTGTGCGCAAAATGTGTGTTAAATTGATTGAGCGTCGTTGAGCGATTTACGAGCCAGCACCGAAATGCCATAAATTAATGCACAGGCATAAAACAAGTCTACTTAAAAATGCATTTCGTATAATTTTCACAAAAATCAAACAAGACGATTCCACAGCAGATACAGCCGCACAGATGCAGAGACGAAGACGGAGATGGAGACCCCACTCGCCGACTGCCTGAATGCCGCACTATGAAAAGCGAAAACTGGGTCAACCTGATGCAGCTGCCTACGCAGCGAACGGACGTCGTCGTCGCTGTCTATCCGGCCGCAGACGCAGACGCTACAAATATGTAACTCAGGAGATATGCAAGCCAAAGCCAAAATTGTATCTGTATCTGCGCCAAAAAATAAAAAAAAACCTAAACCAAATCAAGTTAGGGTTGGCGAATGGGCACCCGGGAGATACCCTTCAATGCTCACCAATGTTATAGGTATGCAATGACAGTTGGAAGGATTTATCAACTATCTATTCATGATTTTATTGAATATGTGCCATAGATTGTAAAATCAAAACGCATAGTTTCCCTTGTCAGCTGCAGTTTACAGGGTATTGCGAAAGGTAACTGCGAAAAATCGCATGGAAAGAAATATTATAAATCATTTGTAGGCGCGTTGGAAAAGTAAAAACAGCAGCAACACGACGCCAAAAATTTATGTATCTCTTGGATTTCACCCACGCCGACGTTGATTCAACAACAACAACAACAACAACAACAACAACAACTGTAGCAACAACAACGTGGGTCAAGTTACAACTTGTTTTTGGCCGGATTTTTCGTGCGCATTGCATTTCCCATTGCGTTTTGGTAATCGCATTCACCGTCTTATCAGCAGCAGCAGCAGCAACAACAACAACGAGCAGACACGCGACAACAACAACAACAAAGGCACAACAACATTGTGTGCAAATGATAACAACAAATCATGTGGTTTCAAAAAACACGCAACGATTTGCATTTTGGATCGCATTTGCTCCACTGTGCAGGCCCACAATGTCTGCGAGTCGTGATTCCGATTCCGATTCCGCCTGCGCAAACGTTCACTTTCAAAATCAGTGAAATGTAACCGACAAAAAAGCAAAAAAAAACAAAAAAACTGCATCGATGTTGCATTGTTGTTGCTGTTCTCTCACTGTTGTTGCCTTAGTTATGCACATTATTCATTTGGCTTACAAATAGAGGTTAATTTATTGCGGCTCGATCGAAATGAGTCGCACATAAAAATGCAAAGAGAAATGTTTCTGCCGGCAGTTGTTTTTGGAAAGGTGAAGCCGGTAAGTTATGCTCATTTCTATGCCCAAATTTGTTTATGCGCGAAATTGCAGTTGCAGGCAATGCGCGCCAGCGTTGCCACCTAGTTACGCAGCCCAAGTGATTTCGATTGAGTCCAAAAATCGAACTAGTTCTCAGATTAGATTTGGTATGAACGAAGCCAGTGTTGCACAATCAGGTGGACATCTGAATGCCAAGGTCTCGTCGCAGCCGCAGCGCAAATGTGCATTTTAATCAAAGTTACTTGGCCCTACCGCAAATGCGAACGAACGCCAGTCTCAATGTCAAGCTGCGACCAAGTTATTGAACCAATAACACACAGCTTCATTCACATCAAAAGATACAGAAATACATTTGTATCTTTGTGCTGCGAGATGCAGCCGGGGCAGATAAAACCTCAAGTGCAGAGAAAACTGCAGAAGGCGCAGCGGCGGCCTTCAATGCTGATCTGACATTGAAGTGGCTCTGCACGACATTCAAGCAGCCGCACATCAGATACATATGTATCTTGAGAATGTGTGTGTGTGCGCGTATTTACTGCTGTTGTCAGTGGGTGCAACAAGGCGTTGACATAATTCATCAATGCGTATGCAAATCGCTGGCAGCGCTTTTCTTGCCAATTAACGCAAAATGCCAAATAAGTCAGTCGATGACGCGCCTGCGCCCAAGCTGGCATTCCACGCAAGTTTCTGGCCATAAACAGATCGAGCTGCAGTTGCTCTCTGCGTGTGTGTGTGAAGTGCGTGTCTGTGGCACTTCATGCTGCAACAAACGGCAACTGCACTTGACTTACTTGCCGCTGTGCCTCTCTCTCTCTCTCTCTCTCTCTCGCTCTCTCTGTCTTCGCATCTGTATCTGTTAGTGCATTTGTGTTTGTATCTGTATCTGGTAACTGCCATCGCTGCCATCTGCGCAATGCATTTCACTTTCATTATGATGCAGTCGCTTTTTGCCACTAAAAATGGCAACGAGCATTGGTTTTTCCAAGCCCAAAATGAAAACCAGTTAACGGCACACGGATTTTCCCATTTGCTCATTCGCGCTCTCCCCCGCTCTCGCACACGCTCTTCGTCTCTGATTGGCATCAGCTGACAGCTGCTGGCTGCTCACCTGGCTCACCTGGCTCACCTGGCGGCCGACCGTGTGTAGGAGGCGTCTCTTTTGTCTTTTCATTGTGTTTCGTTAGTTGTTTTTACTTTCTTCTAATAGATCGTTAGCTTTGCTTTGAACTTGCAGCCCGAGCTGCTGTTGTTGTTGCTGCTGTTGCTGTTGCTGTTGTTGTTGCTGCTGCTGCAATTGATTGCTTATTGTTAAATGAAAATGGAAAGTCATTTTCTATGCAGCTGCCTCTTTTTCGTGGGCTCCCCTTACCCGCCCCTGCACACACACCTTTTAGCTGGCGCACTTTCCCAAAAATAATGCACGGAATTTGTGACTCAAATGTGCATTGGCCGCTGTGCGAGGGGGTTGAGGGTCAAGCATTTCAATTCTGAAATTCTTGAATGAGCATTTCGTTTTTTTTTTTTTTTTTGTTGATTCGCCAGCTGAGCAAACGGAAAGCGAAAGTAATTACATTTGGTCATGCAATCAAACGGCAGACGCCAGGCCCCTCCGCCATATTCTTGCTTCTTTCTAGATAAGTTCCCTCTCTCCGGCTCTCTCCGCGTGCACTGCCAGAAACAAGCGATAAAAGCGATTGCCTTAAATGCAACCCCAAAGTGCAGGCCACTGCCATAACGACTTTCTCACAGTGTATTGTTGTTGCTGCCCCTGCTGCCCCTGTCGCCCCGCTGTTGGCCGCCCGCACGCAACAGAATCAATTTTTATTGGTTACACAACGCCGTCAGCGCCACTGCGGAGTGCATTGAACCCAACGACTCATGACTTTTAGTACTTCTTCGCACACTTGGTCAGTGCCGGCAGCCGCCGGGCATATCAGCTACTTACTTGTGTTTATTGCCCCCTTGGCACTACGATCTACCTGCCGAAGCTCATTTTATAGGTTATCCTCCTCCACCACCTCCAAGGGGCGGGCGCAGCCAACTTAATGCGGATGTGAACTGACAGTGCTGCCAATTTCATTCAAATTAAGTGTATACATTTGGCTGGCTGCGAAAGTTCTTCTCATACTCTGCACACTAATAAAGGTGTATTAGTTTTCTATTTCATTTTTTAATCTCTCCCTTACAAATTATATTTCCTAAAGTCACATTTTTTGTTCACAGAGTATTCCGCAGTCGTTAACGCCCAATTGCCAAGTCAATTTTTATGCTTGTTGTAGCTTCCCTTTTTTGTGTGTTGCCTTGTTCTTGTTGCTGTTGGCAACGGCTTTAAGTAAATAGCCCATGCATTTTATTGATGTGGCCCAGCACAGTTATACCTATATATATATATATATATATATATATTATATACGTGTAGTTACAGATACATTATGCCTATATGACACTCCTCTTAGTAGCACGAGCAGCCAAATTAAATGGCTTCTGTCTGGACACGGGGAGACAATAGAAGTCGATTCATTTGAAGAGCGACTTTTGTGTCTTATCTATCCTATATGTGTCATATATGTGCGCCTATGCATCCCTGAGTTTCTTATCAGAGGGCGGTCCATTAGATGACCCAAGAGCATAATCTTGAGGTTTACTAAGGAATTAGCAGTTCAACTAGTCTTCCAACCATTTCGCTCGAAACTCGTCTATTCTTTTTTTTTTGGTTATCTTCTTATTTACACTTTATTGAACCACAAGAATTCGCATATAATACTAAGCTCGATCCGTTTATTAGAAACGCCAGCGTCCCTGAACGCCGCCGCCGAAGTCGTTGCGATTATGATCGAAGTTGCGGTTGGCATTGGCGTAGGCGTCGATGCTGCCACGCCCATCCCGGCTGGTAAAGAGATTGTGATTGTACTGCACGCCCGCCTGACGTCCCGCCTCATCCTTGTCGGCCGTGACGACCACGGAGCCGTGCTGCGGCCGAGGCGAGGCCGCAACGAGAGCCGCCAGGCAGGAAACCAGCAGGAACAGAGTATAAAGCCGAGCGGAGGACATCTTTGCTGGAGATGCTAATACTTGAATTTGTGAAATTCAACTGTGCCCCACTGGAGCCCCACACGCAGCTTTTATAGCCGAGCCGAGCAAAATGGGATTCACTTATGTGCGGACTATCTCCGGCACCAGATGACCTACGGGCGGTACTTTTTCGCAGGGCGTACATCCCCGTCGAGGTTCTTATCAGCAATGCAGGCGTAAATAAAAGTAAAGTAATTCGTGCTGAAAATATATATACCATATATACTAGATGCTATTCTGCGTAAATGTAAAGTCGCTTTGATAAGACCTAGGGATCCTAAAATGTAATATCTAGCAATAACCCACTTTTAAGCAACGTACACTCAGCGAAAAACGCCATTATAAAGTCAATTTTCTTTTTCAACAATTGGTCAATAAATTTTTAGAAATAAAATATTATCAGCAAAAAAATTGTAAATTGCAAATTACAGCAAACTTGATAAATGAAATTTTTTATAATACATATATATTAAGCGTTCGTTTCGTATTTTCTTAGATTAAGACTAATTGTTATCTTGGGTTAATTTAGAGAATGTACTTGTACTAAATTTAAGCTTGGTTTTCCAGCTTAAATCCTTCAAAGTCTGCTTCACAAGCTGCTCCGATTTGATTGGCCTCTTTTTGGGATCCCAGCTAGATTTCTCCATCACTTCATCTTCACTTAATGTTATGCGACATATTTACAATCAAGATGCGACCTCTTGACCTGATTCCCTAACGAAATCTATTCATTATCAACACAATTAATATGATTATAAGCACTTTTCAGCTTAAAGCGAAATTGTCATAACTTTTCTTTTCTAAACGCATTCAAGACGGCGTCGGCGGCAGCGGCCTACGCATATTTTTCTGAGATAACGCACGCACAAAAAAAAAAAAAAAAAAATTGGGCAGAAAAAAAAAACCGAAAATTAAATGGGTATAAAACAAAAGCTAATAAAACTTAAAATCATAAAAAAGAATTTAGTTCAACCGAGTTCATTGACACACAAAAAGAAATCAAAATATTATGGACTGTGGACGATTTTTTATTTTACTTATAGGCGCCCACAATCTCAGCGTATCTGTGGCCGCACACGCACACGCATTTTTTGTATACTCTGCTCATGCAGTGCAAACGGGCATATTGGTTGTGTGCAGTAGTACCATTGAAAATTGGAGTATAGCCTGGTTAAAGATTGAGCCAGCGTAAATTTTAATGTGCTACAAATATTTATAAAACAAAGTCGCAGTTTTATATTTTCATTTAGCCGAATATTCAAGAATACTCTTCTCAAACTGTTGTTAGCGCTCTGTGAACAGAGTATTGCGCAGTCGCTGGCGCCTGGCAGCAGAGTTCTTACTTGCTTTTAGCAGCACAATCTTGATTGGCTCACTTTTACTTATCGATGTTTGATAGCAGCGTCATCAAGCATACCCTATACATATACTATACGGAGCCAGAGATAGGAGTACTTATGGAATGCATAAATTTGAAATTGTGCGGGTCCCTTGGCGATTGCCAATCTCTTGCCGTGAACTTGAAATTCGGTTTTGTTTTTTTTGTGAAAGTAAATGCCATGTGAAACTAAATTCTATTTTACCCATATATGTGTGTGCCTGTGTGTGTGTGTGTATGTGGCTGGGGGCAGCACTAGACGAGAACTGATTTCTAATCAGTTTTTGCTTTTATTTTTCGCTGCTATATTTTGGGGTTTTTTAAGTGCTGTAATTAGATGTGCGTACTTCAACGCATTTGGCTTCTGGCTTCATTGATTTGAATGCGAAAGTCTTCAGTGTGTGTGTGTGTGTGTGTGGGTCTGGCTTTTGTGTCCATAGATCATTTGCGGGTGAAAGTTTTTTTCAACTCGCTCGAAAATATGTGTGTGTGTGTGTGTGTGTGTGTAGATCTGTGTGTTGGTGTCTAGGTTTCATTTACTTTTATTATTCGAGCTCGGGATCAGCTTATCTATTGAATATCAAGTTATGCATTTGAATATCGTTTTGTCACCTGTGGCTATTTATCTTCTCGCTGCGTGCGCTTTGTTTTTATGAGCCCACGGGGCGTATACTCAACACACACACGGGCACAACAATACCTGTGCGCTTGAAGAGCAAAACCCAGTATTCGTGTTTTTCTTCAGGCATCATCCACACATCCACAAAAAACAAAACTAAAAAAAAAAATCACTAAATTGAAATCGAAATAGAAAACCGAAAGCATTGAAAAACCGACACGTGTTGCCAACTTGCCGAGTCATAATTGAATTTTTATAAGCCTGCTCAGGCTGGAGGGGCGCGCAGCGGGTTAGCTGGGCAACCTTTTTCTTATGGCCCATGCCTAGTATTACCCATTCATATCTCATACACACACACACACACGCACACACACACACGCACTCAGGCACATTCATTGACGCGCACTGAATGAAGTGGCCGCCTGTTAGATACTTATTCGCATATCTAGCATATCCGCAGAATTATATTCATATCCATCTATATGCACATATATGATCCATTGGGAAATGCGTGGCGTACGCATGCTTTCAAAATAAATTATATATGCTTCAGACATACGTGTCTATATGCTCCGAAGTCTATCCAATGTGCTCTTAAGATTTATTTTGTCGAAAATATGACGACAAAAAGATTAATAAAATTGTTTTTTTTTCGTGCTCAAGAGTCGTGAATAAAGCAGCTGCCACGCCTTGTTCTGCCTTCCTCCCCCTCCCCCCCTCTCTCTCTCTCTCTCTCTCTCTCTCTCTCTCTCTTTGTCTTTTTCTCTTTCTCTTCCCCTGCTGTGCCTGCCTTTATTATTTGCTTTTCAAGTTCGTCAACTAATAGCAAAATATGAGACCGCAAAAAGAGACTACTTAAAACTTGGCTAAGCAGACAACTGAATGCTCTACCTCGAGTTTAGACTAGGTAAATACAGATTGAAGTTGTCATTTAAGAGGCATTATCTTATTGAATTATTTTGTAATTTGTGTTGTCACAAACGTGGGCAGAGTAGGGTATTCAAAAGCCAGCCGACTCGCTTAAGTGCGTATAAATTAACAAAAGACAGAGAAAAAGCGCGTAGCGCACGCACAAAAAACATTTTGTTATTCTTTTCTTATTTATTTTTTTATTTTAGCACAAAGTTTTTGAATAATGTATGGAGCGTAGAATTTCATAGAACCGCAGAAAGAAAACAACAGCAGCAACCACAACAACAACAACAACAGCAACAACAACAATGGCTAGAGTAGAAAACTTAAACTTTTGACATTTGCCAGAGCGTTCTCCAAAGCCGAAGAGTTCTGCGAGAAGATGGAGGAGGCTGTGTGGCATATTGAGATGCCGGTTGCTGTTGCTGTTGTTGTTCTTGTTGTTGTTGTTGTTGTTGTTGTTCTTGTTCTTGTTGCTGTTGTCGTTCTTGTTGTTGTTTGTGTTATGGTTGCGTTTAAGTCAAGTTCAAGGACTGTCAATTAAATTGAAATCACTTGCTAAAGACGCGACGCGAGCAAAACAAGATACAGATGAGTGCGAGTGAAGAGCGAAGAGAGGGGGACAGAGAGAGAGAGGGTAGGGGCGGGGAGGGGAAGGGGGGTGCGCCGGGTGTGGCAGCTGTCGATGGGCCGGCGACTTCAAGTTACTTTTCTTGTGGCTTATTTTGAAATCACTTAGAGCACGCATAAACATACGTATATGTACATATATAAATATGCACTGAGAGAAAAACTATGCTTGACTGGAATAGATCTATAACCAATTTATTCTTGCAATCGTACTTTACTTTACTTGCTTTTCGCTCTTGAATATTCTTAAATTGGGCATAAAACATTGTTAGAAAAATCGTAAAAAATTGCTGTTTTAAGTAGACAATACTTATAAGAAAAGTATACGTACTTGAGATAAGCGAAAAACGTTGTTTATAGAAGTAAAAAGTGGGTATAATTTATATGAATGTCTGGTGTTTATTTATTTATTTATTTTTGGGATTAAGAAATGGCTCGTGATAAACGAAATTCGTTCTAAGCTAATGAAATTTCGACTTTGACGGAAATTCTAAGTTCTTTATTTCTCTGAGTGTACTATGTATGTGTAGCTGCTTTCTGCACGCAGCCTCGTTTACATTTTGCTGCTATTTGCGATCAGGCGAATGCTGCGCAGTTGCAGCTCCACAATTGCGATGATGATATCGCCTGGGCATCTTCTGCACAGCTCCTGGGAATGGTAAGCCAACAAAATGGCCGGGCTAATGCGGCCTGTCTGCTGGCCATCTATAAATGTTGGCCTGGCCATGAGATCCTTACCAAATTAACTCTAAGTTTCTTGGAATGCTAATCTAAAAATATAAGCCTTTTTTTAACCAACTGTTAAAAAAGGACTCGCTTTTTGGCTTGAATCGAGCAGCTTAAAGTCAGCTAACTTTTTTTAAGTTCCAATCTCTCTTCTTGCTTCATTGAACAAAATTCGTTTCGTTGGGGTAAACGCTCTCTTAACCGGAAGCGGACACTTTTTTTCCTTCTTCCTAAAAAACAACATTTCTAGCGGAAAATATATTCGTAAGCTTGACATAAAAAATTGAAAATAAAGGTAAGTTCACGAATTTCTTTTTAAAAATGTTTATTGGCTGAAGAAAACCAACATTCAGCTCAAGTCTACCAGCTATATATAGCACCAAATAATAAGCTTTTGAGATATCAATTATATTTAGTATAAACATGAATAGGACTATGTTAAAAATTTGAAAATATATATAATATAATTTAATTTAGAAAATATATTTTACCAGGATAAAACTGCAAAAGTCTTGGGTGCTTACTTCACAGAGCTTTCTCTGTACATATATATGATATATATACACTTTATATACTTATTTTGGCCAAACTCGAGCATTCTTGATACGAGCACGCCCAATTTAAACGCTATCTAAGCCGAATCCAAAAACATAGTTTAAAAAAATCAAAAACAAAAAATAAAAAACTAATTGGAACCGTGTTTTTAGGCCAACTTTCAGTTTTCAAATCGAATCGAGGTTTTCGCATACATCTGGTATATATACACGATTTACGCTCATGATAAAATTTGGTCATAGCCCGCGGCGCTTGATACGCTTTTAAATAAATGCATAATTAATGCCGCATTTTATTTTATTTTTCTATTTTCTTCTTCGTTGTTTTTTTTGTGTGCTTCTTTTTTGGTTTTTTAATTCACAAATTAACATATTACCACGATGCCATGCACAATGTAGTTTGTTTTATTTGTTTTATTGGTTGATATCAAAAGCCATGGGCAGCAAGAATTTTGGATGCACGTGCTCGTCCAAACTGGCTGAGCTGTTAACCTGGCTTAGAGACAAGCCAAAAACAGATGTAAATATGGACATACAAATTATAAAAATAACTTAGCGAAACAGTTTAATTTTTCTTTTGTGGTTTTTTTGCATTTATTTATTTATATTTTAGCATTATGTATTTGTAAATAATGACTAAATGGTTTTTTTCGTATGAAAATTGCTTTTAGCCAAAAAAGTTTATATATATATATATAACCATATAGTACTCGTCCATTTATCAGCGCCGAAAAAAAAAGGAAGCGCCGAGCGGAAATTCGCGGCGTTTGACACGCACAAATAAAGAAAGACAAAGCGAGAGCGAGAGAGAGAGAGGGAAAGAGAAAGGGAGAGGGAGACATAGAGTCAGTTGGCTAGTAGGAGCGAAAGAGCGAGCCGTATTATGGCCAGCCAATATTTTGCCAATAAAGCCATTTCGCTGCGTTTCCAAACTCAATTTTAATTTGTTTTCGTTGCTTTGCCGTTGTTGTTGCTGTTGTTTTTTACACTTTTGTTGTTTTTAGCATTTTTGTATGCCAAGAATTTAAATTAGTAGTAAATCTGGTTTTTTTTTTGTTTCTGATTTCGGGTTCTGTCTGCTGCTCAACTCTTGAGTTCTGTGTTTCTTCAGAATTCTGCTCTACTGTGGCTGCTGTTATTGTTGTTGTTGTTGTTGTTGTTATCTCTTTGTTGTCTTTGTGTGCGCGCTCTTCACTCTTAACACAAACAACAAAACAGGGCTTAGAACGCTTGGCGCTTTTCGTTATGGCCAAAATAAAAATACAAAAAAAAAAAAAAAAAAAATTATAGACATAAAAATAAATTCCAGTTTGGTATGAAAAGGAAATGCTGAGGCATTGATCATTCCAGGCAGAGCTCACTTGGAATATTGGATGGTATTGTATTTTAAATTTCTCTATTAAAATAAAAAACCCATAAAATAATGAGCTATATTTGTATGCAGCGTATATATTCGATTAGCTATTTGTATAATTGAAGGCATTTACTTTCTCTGCGAATATGTGAGGGATATACTAAAAAATACATTTAAAATGAAAACTAATATTTACACCCATTTTAAGTGCATTTTTCGGATCAATTGTACATTTTATCTTTAAACAAATTAAACGAGAATGCCCTCAATATGGGTCATATTTGAGCTGTGGCTTAACGCGCTGCCGCAAGAACAAACTTGTAAGCGTTTAATCTCTGGCTTTCTTTTCATTAAAATATTATTTTACTTTTTTTTTTTGTTTTTCGCCAAATTGCTTAAAAGTGAAACTCGGCAGAGCCAAAGATAAACATGGCCTATACAACTCCCTGAACATTTAAGAGAGCTGCAATATAAACATTTACATTAATTAAATGCATTTTTATTGATTTTGCCTGCCTGACCGCCTGCCTGGCTGCATTGTGGTCCATTTTTTAAAATGCTGTACTTTAGCTTTTATTTATGCATTTTGAATTTTTTATTTTTTTTGGTTTTTCATTTCGCTTTTGTCTTGTCGCATTCAAAAGTGCAAATATATATACGCTTATATATAGATGTATATATAGGCGCGTAACTCTCTGGTGCTATATCTGCATCTTGCCTCTGCTGTATCTGTATCTTTATCTGTGCGTATTTATTTTGCCTTTTACATGGTTGTTTTCTTATTTTTTTTGTTTTTTAGCTGCTTGCGCCGGCATGTAATTACACAAAAAATGAGGCAAAAAAATGTAAAAAAAATGTAAAAAAAAAAAACAGAAAACGAAAACGGAATGTATTTTATGTTCTGTTGCTGTTGCTGCTTTGGTTTGCTTTTCGAATTTTTGTTGTGTTTTTTTTTCTTATATTTTTCTTATCATTATTTTGTGCTGTGCGCTTTCAGCTGTACGAAAAGGGACAGTCGCGCATTTAAGAAATTTCTTAACTCATTACGATTTCACTCAATACGGCGTATAATTTGTTTGTAGGCCGTCGGCATCTGCGATCCACCACACACAAAAATTACATGTTTCACTTTCTCTGGCGCCTGGAAAGACCCCAACAACAACAACAGCGGCGGCCACAAAAGCAATCCAGCACAATATCCATAAGATAAATGTTAAGAGTTCTACATGGTGTACGTATACTTTTTATAGATACATTTTTTTAAATTAAAAACATTTTGTATACCATTAAGCTGCTTTGGAAATAGAACTAATTATTTTTTATATATGTTTATAATTCAGTTTTATCTTACGAACAATATCCTAACACGAGTTTTGCATTCGATTATTAGCTCTTTAACTTAATTTGTATTTGAAATTTGCGCTGTAAAAAAAACTAAAAGTGTTTTTATAATTTATAATTTTAATTCATGCTTCTCAGCTCTGCACATTAAACCAGTTTCAGATAAGTTCAGTTCCCTTGCCATATGGCTACGCTAATTCGATTACACGCTATAGAATTATAGATACATATATGCACACTTATGTACACAAACATGTGTACATGTTATATCTATGTGCTTATTGCTTATATACAGTTCCAGCTGTACTTACATTTATCGCCAGTTGTACTGTCCGCCCGTATGCCTCGACTTTTTCATTCAGAACTTTGCTACGCAATATATGCGTGTAATTCTGCGGCCTCCCTCTCTTTTCGTTCTTTCTGTTCGGTTGCCCACAATATTGTACGATCTGTTGTTGTTGTTTTTTATTCACACAATTTAATTTAATTTTTTTTTTTGTTGTCGTTGTTGTTGTTGATTATAATTTATTTAGTAATTGCACACATAATGGGGGTAAAAAATTAAATGCTGTGCTTGAGGGGGCAATAGAAACACGCACACTGGCAATTGAAATTTTTGTATTATTTTAATTTTCGTATTTCACTTAGAACCGCTCAACTTTTAACAGTAAAAAAAAACCCAAAAAAAAAAAAACAAAAAATAACATAAATTAAAATTGCATTTTCTCGTAAATTTCAAATAATTTTGTTTTAATGAAATCTCAAATATTTATTTTGTGCGCCGGGGGAAATTCTCAGTTCTGCGCTGTGTTCGACGTATATTTTGTGTTTCGTTTAAAAATAGAACAATTTTTGCTTTGAAATAATGTGTGTTGTCTTTGTTTTTGTTTTTTGGCTGCTTCTTTTTTTTTGAGGCGCGTCAGTGTTGCACTTGTATCTTTCAGATATATATATAGTGGTTTTGTTTTTTTTGGGTTGCCGCAGCAAAAGAATTTTCGAAATCACTTTTTAGCGTCTCTGAGTGTTGGCTGTTTTTTTTTTTATTGAAATACAGTTTCGAGTGTGTTTTATATTTGTACATATATGAAAATAAAAAAATGCGACGCGTTCGCAGCGCAGCGCATGCAGTTACAACGACGACGTCTGAGCGGCAAAAACTCGAGAATAAGCAAAGTGCGGCTCAATTTATACGACAAACAGACAACAAGAAGATACACACGAAGGCGGCGCTGCTGCCGCTGCCGTTTGGCATTGGTATTGGTGTTAGTGTTGGTGTATCTTAAAGATACACACGATCGGCAGCCAGCAAACAGATAACAGCGACGCCGCCGCTAACAGCAACAGCGACGCGCACGCAATTAGAACGCTGCCAAATGGACGCTGCCGCAGCCGGCAGCGCCTAAAAAGAGAGCGCAGGCAGCGGGCAGCGCAGCGAGAGTGAATTTTTTGGGCATTCAACGTTTTGCGCTCTCTTCGCTGCCGGAGGGGGTGGCGACGGCGCTGTCGCTGTTATCGCCGCCGTAGGCACTCTGCGTCGGCGTCTCTGCCTGTGTGTGTGTGTGTGCGTGTGCGTGTGCGTGTGAATGTTTGTGTTTTGTATTTGTTACAAAATAGTAGTAGATGCGAGCCGCAAAGCGTAGTAGCTTTGGGCAGCCGCGTTCGCGGCGACTGCTCGCCTGTTTCAATACGTTGTTTTATTTGCATATATTAAATATGCACGACCTACATTGTTGTTTTTCGACGAGCGGCGCACAAACAAAAACGAAAATAAGTATTAAGCTACAGATACATATATAGAGATACAGATACAGATACAGCTACAGCTACACAAAATATACAAAACAGCACACAGCACAGACCGCAGAGCGCCGCAGAGCAGACGAAGCCGCACAGCGCGCATATAAATAAAAACACACCAAGTGTACATAAGTATTACCGCTGCCGCCGTCGCTGTCGCTGTCGCCGTCGCTGTCGCTGGCTATCTGCCGCTGCTGGTCCCCCGCACACACACACACACATACATATAGATGTAGGCAGCGCCGCTCAGTGGCGCCCGCACTCAGACCAGAGCCAAACGTAGGGGAGACACACGCACAGGCACACGCACACTCACACAGAGAGAGACACATGCACAGAGAGTCAGTTCAAGCCGACCAAACAACAACTCGCTGGCGTCGCCGTCCGCACGCGGTCAAAGGCAAGTCCAAACTGAAATATGCTCGAAAAAACTTTTTTCACTTGGCCCCAACAGCTGCTGCTGCCGTTCGAGTCAGCTGCGGCAGCGACGGCGACGGCGACGGCGACAGCGCGACAGCGCGGCAGCGCCGTTGGAGCTCTTAACGCTCCTCTGCATTTGACTGGCTGTTGTCGAAAGCTTAACAGCGACCGCGCCGCTGTTAACGCTCTGTTAAAGCTCTCCGCACTGTTATTTTTCGGGGGGCGAGCAGGCTCTAGGGCTAGCTACTTTATACTTCTTGTTGTCATCATTATCGGCATGCGCCTGTCAGCTGTTCTGCGGCGCAAGCTTATTAATTTTCCTAATTGGGTTACCCGGCGTTGCGCGCGGAAAAAAGCTTGCCGTGCGCAGCTTTTGCTTTCATTGCTGACGTCATCCTCGCGCGAGGTGCTAACAAAACAAAAACAAGAAAAGAACAAAGCTCGAACAGATCATTAAGATATATGGGCTTCAAAAGCAATGGATCCTTCGCTGCCCAGTTTCAAGACTGGTAGCCTGATGAGCTTTTGATGATGAACTGAGTGCTAAACATAGAATGATGAAGACATGCAACAAAGTCTCAAGGCGCACATCAATCTAAATTCTCGAAGTCATTAGTTCAAATTTGACGGAGAAAAGGCAGGAGATAAAAAACAAAAAAGAAACACGATCCCTTTTGTAGGCTAAATACGGGTTAGATAAATTTAATTATTATGCTGAATTTTGAATTAATAGATTTATCACAGTTTTATGCAAACAATCAACTCTATAGATATATGCATCCAAATACTCGTATATCAATTACAGATTGAGCGCAAGGCCGCCCAGAAGGCAGACAGACAGTCGAACGGACAAATGGACAGACATGCGATGCATTTGAATGATCGAAAACGAATTGAATGCACTCGACGCTAGTCTAAGTCTGACTACGGGTAGTTTCTCTATATCTATCATTAAAGTATTGGCAAAGTTAATTACGTGACATGTCAGCGCCGTAAACGAGTTAAACATGCTTCGATCGCGATCGACGAATGCAATTGCAATTGCATTCACCTCGAAGTGTTCATTGAACTTTTGTGGGGCATTAAAAGACAAAAACAAAAACAAAAACACACGCATTTGCTGATAGGCTTTCAGTACTATAATTGATGAGCCCGAACTCTATTTGTATTGCATTTCGATTAAAATATAGCATAGGACAATTGCTGTATGGGGCATGCAACCAGCTTGGCCGCCGCCCCCTCCCCCCCGCACTCCTCCTCCTTCTATCAGCAACTGTAGCTGTAAGTTTGTATGTGCTGTGTGTGCGTTTGTGTGTATTTGTGTAACTGTTTCCAGCTTGTAAACAAACGTCGAGCAAATAATACAAGAAATTCCAAAAATTGATGTTTGTTGTATTGACAACATCGCTGGGCTTATCTTCAGGCAGTTTATTTAATGTGTACACGTTAACATATTTCTGAATATCCAAAAAAAAAAAAAAACTTTTTCGTAAAAGTTGATCAGAAATTCTCACGTAGGCATCACGAGCGCAACTCTCAACTCCAGTTCCGGCGACGACTTTTTAATCAGCACTTTACATATCCCACACGTTGACAGGCTATATTGAAGAGAGAGAGGGAGAGAGAGAGGGAGAGAGAGAGAGAGACAGTGCGAGAGAGCGTGCTGAAGCTGTATAGTCTTCTTATCAGCTGGCCCACAATGTGTGTCAATTCTGATAAGGCATTAGAATTGCCTTTTATATAATTATAAATACACATATGTACATACTCGCACTCACATATAGATGCCTACAATCAAACATATCTGTTCAACTCCTCCTAACTTTCATATACGGCCGTTGCCATGACTAATTAAGCAAGCAAAACTCAATTTCTCAGCATAAAAACCCGCCGACAACTTTGTAAAAGGATTGCCAAAAAGTTTGTTGCGCATCTTTTGGATATGTGTTAGGGCATAAAACGGGCATATTAACTTTTATATGAAGCATGTAGCCAGGAAATGTAGCCATGGTTATAAACTGTGTTAAGACCGGTTATTGTTTAACTAATTAACTATATATAACTATAATTAATTTTTTAAACATTTCTAAAAGGGGTTCGCATGAAAAATATATCTGAATACAATTAATATATAATATAAATACAAATATTTCTAAATAATCAAGTTTTATAACCAAGCTTAAGTTGACATGTGAAACTATAACTATTGAATATTAACTAACCTAATTGAATATGCATTAATAATTCTTTAACTTTTTAGCTGTTATTCCAGTAAACTTCATAAATATCAATATTTTTTCTTCTTTTCCTGAGTCCTATAAATAGTATAAAGCTTCTCACATCAACTTTATTCCAAAGTAAAATATTTTATATAATAATATAATAACTTGATTATGGGCAAGGATATCCAATCGTCCATAAGTTTAAGTAAGGCCGTTGCATATTTTGTTGTTGTTCGTTGTTGTTGCTTTGTTTCGGTTTTTTCGATTTTGGTGCTTTTGCGCGTGTGAATCATGAGCATTAAGCATAAAACCGACATTTAGCTGATTGATCTTAATAAGAATTCCTGGCCGGGGCTGTGGCCCGCTAACGGATCCGTGCAGCGGGTCAATAACATTTGCAGCCCGTGTGCCCCTCCCCGCCTCCCTCCCCACCCTCCGCGCGTTGAGGGCGTTTCTTGGGCTGCGCCTGCGCAACATAACAAACTTTGTGTTTGTTTCTTTTATATGCATTTCCTTGTGCAGTTTTAATAACTCCCCTCCCGCGGGGAGAGACGGGAGGGGAGGGGCGGGGAGGGGCGGGCCCAGCCTTTGGTGCCTGTCGGAAATTGAAGTTTGCATTTTTTGAGTTATGTTTCTTTTTCTTTAATGTGATATCGTCGTCATTCGTATTCGGGTATACAAATAAGAAATAATTGGATGCTTTTCCTTCTGCATATATATATTTGTTTTAGCTTCGAGTTTTGGAATTTGCAAATGCTCTGATGCGGAGCGGATGTCGGTTGCCCAATTCGTGAATGAAAAATGTCGCCAAAAGTGCAAAATTTGCAAAGCTAATGTAACGGGACTGGCGGAGGGGGTGTCGCCGAGGCGCTTGTGCCACTTAGGGAGTCTGGGGCATTCTAAGAACTCTTGCATATTTCATTTATTTCTTAAAACGCACTTTTAAAGTCAATTCGATGTTGATTGAATTGCTTAGCGCGCACCAGTGTGCAACTGCGTCACACTGTGCATATATTTCAAGCAGTTTCGAACTAATCATTTTTTAGCTTTTTCATAAGAATTTCAACACATCTGGAAAACAGCAACCTGTTTAAATGAAACCCAATCAATTTTGTCTGCCAAGCAAATTGCAATTTTGTTTGCCTTTTTTTTTTGGCGCTCTTTTTGCCTGCAAAGTGGTCCAAAATTGGCGACATTTGTTGCGTAATGTCTGGCGTCTAGCAATCGAATTAAATCAAATGCAAGCGACACACGAACAGAGAAAATAATAATAAATAAAAAACCTTAATAACCGGAGCAAAGTCTTTGCCTAAGTCTGCAGTTTAAATTAAGCGCAATTAAAGTACAAATTGATGGAAACAACCTGAAGAGCTGGGGAGCCGCTGCCTCTACTAAGTAGTGCACTTGATCAGACCCCCCTCACCCCGCACCCCGCACACCGCTCCCCCTCCCCTACCCTTGCCCCTGCACAAGCAGAGAGCCGTCCTGCTGCTGCCCTTTATTATGCTTTTGTATTTGTTTTTGTTTTTTCTTGTTTTGTGCAAACAAAAGGCGTCTAGATTACGTCTACGTCGCCGGCAGACCCAAAACCCAGACGCAGCCTCAAGTCTTCAGCCCCGCTCCCACCTCGCCCTCGTGGCTCTTGGCCCTTGTCTGCGTCTGGAAATTGGGTTCGCCTTGTCTGCATTTTGTCTGCGGCTGCTGTCCTTATCCATTCTTTTTCATTCTTTTTTATAGATGTTAGTCAAGTTTTTGCTTTTATTATTTTTTGGATTTTTTTCTTTTTTTTTTTGGGTTGCCAGGGCAAGCGGCTTTTTTTGGGTTTATTGTTTGGATTTCGCATTTGATATCAGTTTTCGGCACATGGCTCGTCTGCCTTGGCGTGTCTGGCCTGTTTATAGTGCATACTTACTCGAATCTGAAGTGCGTAAAGTTATATGTGATCTGTCGACTTTGGATACATTTTCAAATAGATGAATAGAAGAATAGATGGGCATGTTTACTTTAAGTTAATAACTTCTATGCTATGATAATAATCAAGATAAAATGACAAAATTATACCTATAACATAACAATGCAATTTATTATAATAAATAATGTCTTACTTCCTGCTTCCTTTCCACATGCTTATCTAAATTTCGCATAGTTCCAACTTGCCGCACAATGTGGCACATAAATTGCCGAAAAAAAAGTAGCCAGACACACACACACACGCACACACACCACACACGTATCACAAATCATGTCTGGATTTTTATTGTGCGACTGACCTTGAATTTATGCAAATTGCTCAAGTGGGAACAACTTTGTCAAATTGAGAAATCAACCAAAAAATAAGGCAAAAAAAAAAAATGAAAATAAAAAAAAAATAACACCACATTTAATTCAAAAAGACCTTGACATTGAGCTGCGAAAGGGCTCGACTGTTATTATTATGTGATATCATCGCGGTTAGAAAGATTTATAGCACAGTTTATAAGGAAACTTGAAGCTTCGTATATGGAGTACACATAAAGCACACTTGAATACTTCCCAGAGAAGTCGTCTTAAGACTTTTAACTTCTTTACTTGGGATCTTCGCATTTGCTGCGACACATGAAACCCCACGTTAAGTGCAATATTGATTCTTCTTTCAGTCCAATAAAAAAACGCACATGCCACAAACCTTATGCATATACATGGAGCATACACATACATATATGCCACATTAAGCACCATCGCAAATGAATTACAACTTACGCATAACTTACAAAACAAAACAAAAAATATTCTATACGAGCTTTTTCGAAAGTGATCAACTAAAAGATACTCTGTGTGCAGATACAGATACACAAAAATAATATTAAATTGTATTAAATATGACTAGTAAACCGTTATACTAGTAAGAATCGCATAGAAGGGCGATCTATAATCAATTAAACAACGCATCTCGACCATACCCTTCTTAGCCAATTTCAATGGAAACAGGGTATAAAAACACCAAAAAAAAATCATAATAAGCAACTGGGCTCGGTCCCGGGACCGGGTATCGATAACCCTTATCAAATGTGCGGCATCTCGAGGCGAAAAATACAAATTATGCTTACAAACAAAAAAGTACGAAGCAACGAAATACCAAAGTATACAAAGTGCAACTGTGTGTGCGAGTGTGTGTGTGTGTGTGTGTGTGTGTGTGTGTTTGCATTGCCACTGGGACTTGGTCCGCTTGGCAATGGACTGGATTCGCCCTCTGGGCCACCGTCAGAGCTGTGGGCGTGGCGCGTTTAAATCCAGTACGCCCCACACTAAAAGCCCAAACGCACATTTTGTGTGATGCAAATTTCGCGATATATTGAAAAAAGCAGCCGATCAAATTGCAGTAATTTACTCGGTGCGCTACCCAAGAAGTAATGCTCACGAAATTGAGCATTTTATTCACCCGCAGTTGCAAAAACATAAAAAAAAAAGGAAATTAATCATATTGATAAATAAATAAATAATAAGTTGGTAGCTATGCCACATTCATGAATTTAGAAGGCTGACAGACATTTAAGTTTTTTTTTTTTTGTGTTGGATTAATTGAATATGGATAAATTGTCATATAGAATTTCAAGACAGTTTGTCGATTTACTTCAGCTGCCTTGCTTTAAATTTCAATTATTCTGTAGCCAACGCGTAAGCTATAAAATTCTCAAGTTTTTCAAGTTCATTTTACGTAACCAAATTCACAAGAAGTGTAAACAAAATTTCCTTTAACAGACAGGCACGCAACCATTTGGTTTTTATTATTTATACATTAAGCTGGAATAATGTCAAAGTGTTCGCGTTTAGAACAGGAGATACTGCTGTTGCGCCAGGAGCTGGCCATCATGCGATCTGATCGCGACGAAATGTGTCGCAAACATGCCTTCCACTTCAAGCGGTGCAGCGGCGGAGAGTGCTGCAAGGACTTCAATGTGGCCGCCAAGGCGGCGGACAATGCGACAAATCAGGATCTATATATTGCCTACTTGGAGGAACAGATACAGAGGACACGCCTCAAGTATAAGAAGCAAATGGGCGATGTCAAGTCAAGCGCTAACCTATTGGAGACGAAGCTGCAGAGTGTGCGCCAGGAGATGAGCTGCATCAGCGCCCGGGCACAGCAGGTTGATAGGCTTCAAAACAGTGTTAAGGTATTAAAGTCAAAATTGCAACGCCGGGACATGATCATTGCCCGTTATAATGAACAACACGCTGCCTTCTTGGGACTCATCAATAATTTAGACCAGAAGTCGTTTCAAGAACAGAATGCCTCAGAACAGTTCAAAGATCTTGCCAAATCGGTTTCAATTGAGTCCATCGGTTGTGACGGGGACAGGAAGGCTTCTGATATACGCTCGAGGTACAAACCTGGCAAATCAATTAACTTTTCCTGTCTGGGCACAGCACTAAAAAATAAGCTGATCCGAAAATAGATTAACACTTAACAGATCCAACGATTTACAAACAAATGGCAATTGTTCTATCTAAACATCTTTGTATTACCCTTTTTTAAATTTTTATAGTATAATTGTATTGAAAGTGTATGCATAATCAAATCAAAAACAAGTAAGAACGTTGCAGTCGGGCGCAACCGACTACGTAATACTCGTTCAAAATATATTAAAAAAAATTGAAAAATTTGAAAACGTTCTTAGTTGTTTTGATTATTTTTTTTTTTTTAACATTTTGTCGGAGCGGGCTGGGCGTGGCCAATATTTTTCAGCTCGATCTAAAGAGGGGCCCATTCGAACTCTGTTTGCCAAATTTACTGACTATAGCTCTGAAATTGTGGTATATATGCGATTTCCGCCACGTTCCCAGTTGGTCTTAAAACAAAGGAAGATACGTAGATTTAATCGAATTGCCACGCCCCCAGTGGGCGCAGCCAAAAAACTTTAACACTTTATCACTTTATCAAACTCAATATACTCTTTGCACTTTGTGAAAGAGTATAACAAATTAACGGTTTTTATACGGGTTGTCGAAGATTAAATACTCTTGCAGATATATAAAACAGATTGTAATTTTCTATCCGATTTGCGCATTTGCTTGCATCATATTAATTTTTGAATTTGGTTGAGGTATCTTGAGATACAAAAAAGTTGCTTATACAAAAACAAGCATAATTAGGCTCATAATTGCTGAATAACGAAATAGTCTTTTATACAGAAATATAAACTTTGCCTTTTTCTTTCTATGGTAACTAAATGGTATAGAAATTTGTTACTAATGAATGTGGACTTTTATAAGGATACTTTGAAGAGACATTTATATAGAAAACCAGTTTATATTGAAACTCTATGGGGTCAAAGATGTTGCACATTTTGTGACAAAGCTAACGATACCTTTGCTAGGGTATAATGACGTTTTAACATAGTTGCGCCAATGTTTATATAACAAAGTTGTCAATTCGTTCGAACATATTGTACTTATATGTATCGTATTTTTTCATTAATAAAAAGTCTGATTTGGCGGAACTTCGGTCAGCAATTTGTTGTTAATTTCTTAGAATTTTCACTTTTCAAGTTCATTGACAATGTTGAACGAAAATTAGGCTTTCGGTTATTGCGCTGCAAGTGAATAAAATATATATTTCGTAACAGGAGAAACATTCGCATAGGCAACTGAGGAACGAGGATTTATTTGTTTGTCCAAGCCGAAGCTAGTTGAAAACTGTTTTAGCTGTAATGTTTTCCCATATTTTGCCGAATTTAAACACGTGTAGTATCTTACAGAGAATGTTCACACAAGTAGTCGAAAATTTGGTCAAATACGAAACTTTTTTCATCTTACTTTCAACCCAACAAGTGGTAGAAATGTCACGTTTTCGTCTTTCGATTGGACGCTGACAGCTATAAAAGACTTGGAATCGTTGCGTTTGCTTTGTGCGGTGCATTCGTATCCTAATGCAAAATTTGCGCAAAAAAGCACGTAGCATATTTCCCATAAATACGCCCAGCGCCTAACTACATACACAGTTTGAAGTGAGTCAGAAATGGCGTAGGTCACGCCTCAGAACGTCTATTGAATTCTAATGCGACTGCACCAGGAAGTGCGTGCAGCGATCGATCGTTGGTCAATTGAAGTTATTTGTGGCAAACATAAACCAACTGCCAATTGAAACTGATTAGGCGCAACTTATGGGAATGTTATAAAAAGAGGGAGAGAGAGAGAGAGAGGGAGAGACAAGAACTAGGCCAAAAGTTCATAGGGGCCTAGACAGAATTATTAAAATGAAATCAACTGCATCGCAAGTGGTACTTGATTTACAACCTTATCTTTGATTAGACTGTGAATCACCATCTAGTGATGAAATATACAATTTCACAAATGTTTTTATCTATTTTTGGCAGTCTGTTGGGCCTAAGAAGCTTTCGGCAGCCAGAAACCAGTTGAATTAGCCTTCGATTACAATTAGTATGCATTATGTTTGCTTTAGGTCTATATACGTATACGTATTTCATGCCTCGCTCATGTGCCAGCCAACGACGACGACGATGACGACGACCCTGAACCGTTTTTGTAACATGAATATTGCGTGGCTGGCCCACACACGTGACGTCACTGACAAGGTGTTCCACTCTAAGAATAAGAATAATGAACAAAATTACATTTGCTTCAAATGGTTATTATTAATGCTTAACTAAATTGCGTACATTACATTTGTATATATGTAAATATATATATAAATTAATCACTAAACACGTCAGGATTAGCGCTCTTATGTGCCCGAAAAGCTGCGAAAATTGTTTTTCATCAGCAGCACCACAAAGAAAATTCCCACAGCGATGGTAAACAACTGGACGTTGATTACTTTGGAGTCAACCAGGGCCTGCAGCATATTGTAGATGCTTTCGCTGCGCACCTCACTACCACAGCAGTCCATATATTAATAACTAATATTAAATACGACGTTTTTTAGAGAAACAAAAATACAGCTATCTTCGGGTTATATGTATATAAATTCAAGTCCTCCTTTGTTTTTTTATGCTGACGAACAGCTGTTTCAGGCGCTAGTGTTGCCAAGGGCATTAGCGTTGCAGTGTTGAAAAACGAGTAGAAACATTCAAGCCATATGGCAACGCTTTCGACAGCTGTTAGCGTTAATTGGAATAAAAAATGTATACAATTTGAGTAATGTCTGATGTTTACTATTATATTCAAATAACAATTGGCCTCTTCACTAACATTTCCCTCGTTCCCAAACCTATTTCCAAACTAAACCACATTTAATGAACACACACACAAATTGCACTGTGGGTTTTGTTTTATTATTTAGCTTAACATCATAATTTGCTAAAGTGCGCCGACCTGCAGACAGTTCGTTTATTCGTCATTCACAAAATCAGCAGGATTCTTGCGTGCCAAAGCTGTGTGCTTGCGTTCGGTCAAGTCGAAGATCAGATAACCCAGGATGAAGGCTGCAAGAATATAATAATATTATGAGATCAAGAGAGTTACAATGGAAAACAAAACTTTTACGTACGTGGTGTCACACGGAAGATGTTGGAGCGGATGCGGCGCACAATGTTGGGCAGACCCTTGCTGATGGCACCGGCGAAAGCGCGCTGCTCGAAGGGCGACAGCTTGTAGGTGACAATGCCGTGCACCTTGGCTAGGTTGCCGAAGTGGGCACCATTGAGGATCGAGGTTAGACGCATCTTTCAAGCTGTGGGCAGGATAGTAGAGGTTTAAGGAATCAGTATTACAAAGCACATATAAAGGCAACTAGTATTTGTACAAAGACACATATAGTTATTATAAACATTCTGCACTTAGCCTCAAAGAGGTTATGTAATTTTTGCACTGGGAACGTTTGCAACCGCGGCCAATTCGCTGCACCTTTGCCAGCCAATAATTGGGCATATTTATAGTGCCCAGCACTTGGCAGATTTTTTTGGCATTTATTACGTTTAATATTTACCTTGACAAATCAAATTCGTGCCTTAAATTAGAAAAACTTCGTATGACGTCCGTTCGCCTCAGCTGCTGTTTCTGACAGTGTTAATATTTAACATCTGCTAAGTTGACGTAAACTGTTAACTTTCGATAAATTTAATTTCACAATATCGCCCGGCCTCCACAGCATACTAGTTTTCCGCAAGAGCAAGATAGTTGCGAACGCCAACTGTTTCAAAAAAACATTAATTTATTAACTAAAAGCTCATCAAATCCTACAGAAATGGCCGCTAAAGTAGCTAGCACTCCGAACAAAGTTTTTCAGAATGTAAGTGCAAGTGTGGGGCATTCGCTGGATGTCTGAGTAACCTCACTTTGCCCTCAACTGCTACACACCTCAATGCTCTGGGCGTTGACTAATCCAATTCGGTTTTCCATTCACAGCACGATGATGTGCACATCTCCTTCGAGGACCAACAGCGCATCAATCGTTTTGCCAAGCACAATGTACGTATGGATGACTTAAAGATGGAGCTGGAGATGAAAAAGAATGATCTCAAGTGCGTGGAGGAGGCATTGGAGGAAATCGAGCTGTTCGACGAGGAAGAAGACATTCCCTTCTTGATTGGCGAAGTGTTTCTCTCGCACAAGCTGGGCAAGACACAGGAGCTGCTCGCCGAGACGAAAGATCAGGCGCTCAAGGAGATTGCCAGCATCGAGGCCAAGGCAAAGGTGATTAAAGCGGAGATGGATGAGCTGAAAGCCCATTTGTACCAGCGTTTTGGCAGCAACATCTCCCTGGAAAATGACGATTAGGTCAACCGGCTGGTCCCAACAAGTGAAACTTCTGCATTAAAATAGAGTACATTTAATTTAAAGCCCGATCAGGATATTTTTGTTTTACTATAGCACTAAAAAGTATATTATCAGTCCGATAATCAACAACGTAACCACCATGCCACCCAAAAAGACGCGCCGATCCTCGACCAACCTTCGTTCGATCAACTTCATTGTGTGATTGGACAAGCCCAGAGTGCTGCCGATGGCCTGGATGCGTTTATGGGCACCGCCAAGTGTCATGCGCTGCGATATGAGACTCTCCAGTATGCCGCTGCCGGAGGCAATCATGTCGTCCACACCCCGATGGGCATTGCCCATCTGTGTGTGATGCTGCAGCTCGTAGTCCAGTTGCAGGCACGTCTCGGACGGCGCTGCGCTATTCGCGGCAAACCGATGGTTTAGCAGCTGCTCCCGTTCGCTGATCTCCTGCTGACGGCGCTGCCGGCGATCACGTGCGTGCTGCAGCGATGTCTGCAGATGCCTCAGGTCGTACTTCAGCTGATCTATGCGCAGCTTTGAGCTTTGGCGCTGCGAAGGTGGCACCTTGAACAGCAAGACATCGAGTCGGTCGCAATTGCTGTGAAAATTGTGCAAATGAATTTAAGACGCGTCTCGCGAGGGTGGGTGGGGTGACTCACGAATTGGCCTGTGTTATTTTCACTTGTATTGAATTCTCCACGTCAAGCGCCTCCTGCGGTCCAATCTGGCCGAGTCGCTGAAAGCACTGCTCAATTTCTTTGAGCGTGCTGTTAGTTTGATGGTACAGTGTGTCCATTGTCTACGCTGTTTACTGCACACATGCGACGCAATGGATTGTCAATTAGTTGATTAACTACAAACAAAAAAATAAAACACGTAAATGAAGTCGTTTCAAAAAGCTGACGCGTTGCAAATTAGTCCAATTGTATAGGTGCGTTGTTATCGCATGGAATTATCGACTATCGACATTCGGTAGCACCTGCCGACACAAGGGTCTGGCAACGCCGTCGCTCTAAAATGTGCTAATTAAGGCCGTACCTAAGTGTGCGACCAAAGAATGCACTAAAATAAGCCAAAACACACACTCTAGGATAAACCACAATGGCGCATACATCTAGTACCGGCGTTGGTAAGAATTAAATTTGTAAAATTAACAATTTGGCAAGCAATTTGATTAAAAAGCACGTGCCCGCGATCACAGCAAAGGTGTAGGCCACATTGTAGGCCAGCGAAATGTGCGAAAGTGCGGCGTAAAACGTGTGCGCAAAACGACGTTTTTTTTTATTGAACGATGACAGGCCGCTGCCGCAGCGCTGCCACTGCCCCGCAGTAGAAAATGGAAAAGAAAGCAAATGGCAAAAAAACGAACGGCCGATAAAACGCGAGCATATTAATTCATATTGGAAATCAAGCAGCTAGCCACAACGTTGCGTTTGGCTGTTGCAGTTGCAGTCTATGCAGCAATTTTTGTCGTGACTTGACAATTTCGGTGGGGCCCGCACCCTCACACGTTCCCCCGCCCCCCTGCCGTTGCATGTGTCCCTTTTTCAGTTTTGTGTGTGTGTGTGTGTTTTTTTTTCGCTCAGCCACTTGGTTTTATGCTCTCTGCCTTTGCTGCTAGCCAAAGTGCTTCTTTAATTTCTAATTAAATTAGTTGGCCGTTGCTGCGAATTCATTTTGCGCATATATCTCCAGCGCTTGCACATAATTTATGTCCCCTGTGTGTGTGTGTGTGTGTGTGTGAGTGGGTGGTGGGGGCTAGTGGACTTGAGGAGCTAACCAGGCAACCAACGAAGCAAGTAACTAACCAATACCACACCCTTCCGTCCGGTATTCGTATTAATTTTTTCCTCACATCGAACTTACGAAAATGCGTGCAAAGCCGCACGAACGAACGAAAAACAACGCAAGACACACGGCAAATAACAACAACAACAATAATAAGAAGAAGAAGAAGCAGAGGGCGAGCGCAAGAAAGTCTACTACAACCACATGACCCCGCGCTAAACACGCTTTATGTCTTAATTACAGCCTTCTGACAGCACTTATAAACCTTTTCAATCGAAATTTATAGTTGGCCAAATTTTCTCGTTTCAGTGGTGCCACGAAATTTCCGCTTACTGGAGGAGCTGGATCAGGGCCAGAAGGGTGTAGGCGATGGCACAATTTCGTGGGGTCTGGAGAACGATGATGATATGACACTTACCTACTGGATTGGCATGATCATTGGCCCCCCTAGAGTAAGTTGCATCCTCCCTCCCTTCCATTGTCCAACTTCGACGTCATTCAAATGAGCCGCGTATCGAGTTGGGCTGCCAACCTTATCAGCTGCGATTGTATATATTTTATCTAATCGATTGCGTAAACTCGAGACCCACAACAATAAAATGAGAGTGTGAATAATGCAGAATTGAAATTAGATTTAACAACAGACTTGAAAACGCAACGGAAATGTTTGTTTATTTAGGCAGTAAACAATTCAATATAGGGGGAGCTCAAAGTTTATTTAAATGCAGAATGAGCCTTTTTAGCAATATTACATAAACCAAACAGTTGAGACGAATATTTTTCCCCCTGAAACGCTGGCAATCGGACCTTCATTTCTAAAGTTCTAGAAAGATTTAGATTTAGCAATGAAAAGTGTCAGTGGTTCGGTTCGAGAACCTGGTTTTTCTCATCAATAAACCCGTCTTTTAAAGGGTACTTTGGAATATATATCGATTTCTTTTTGATTACTTTTAATTTGGAGCTGGAATATCGTGGTGTTAAAAATATTGTAGTTGCGGTTCGATGCAAAATTTGTTTTGCAGCTTTTTTCACGTTTCTGAACTTTGCACTTTTTTAAAAAAAAATATAGTCTTCCCCGTAATTCCTTTAAATCATATAAATTACGGAAACACGAGAAATTGTGCTGATTTTGAAGAATTATCAAGACCAAATTTGTTTTATTGTGTTCAAATTCTGTTACATAAAGTAGATTTCAAACATATTTTCTTCGAAATGTTGATAATAAATTAAAAGATAAGCTAAGTGGAGCTATTTGAAAAATAATATATTTTAGTCGTTAGTGTGAAACAAAAGGAAACAAAAACCTTAGAATAAAGCAATTGATTTATTCAAATAAGCAATAAAAGAGTGCATTGTGGTGGAATGTTGCGCGCGCCACATGTGGCATGATTCACTACGATTTGTTGCAAAGCCAGCGCCCGCTGAGTCACCAGATGAGCCAGCCAACTATTGCACGTTGAGTGTGAGAGCCTGCATCGGGTAGCTATTGCCAGGGGAGGGGCCTGCAATAGGGAGACACAGCCCTCGCATTTATGCACATATTTGTGTAATCGACAGCTAATTAAATGCCAATTTCCAATGCACCTACTCATATGACTGTATATTTTCATTTATTTCTAGACACCATTCGAGAATCGAATGTACTCCCTAAAGATTGAGTGCGGCGAACGTTATCCGGATGAGGCACCGACGCTCAGATTTTTAACAAAAGTTAATATTAATTGCATTAATCAGAATAATGGCGTGGTGAGTATTGAACAATCGAGCCTATAGTGATCAATTGCTAATTGTTGACTTTCATTATCGACAGGTTGATCATAGATCAGTGCCCATGTTGTCCAGATGGAGTCGCGAGTATACCATTAAAACGATGCTTCAGGAAATACGTAGGATTATGACCATGAAAGAGAACTTGAAATTGGCACAACCGCCAGAAGGTAGCTGTTTTTAGTCGGCAACAAAAACAACAACCTACAACCACAACAACAGCAACAACAACAGCAGCAACAACAACAGCAGCAGCAGCAGCAACAACAACAGCAACACTATTACACACAACACCAACTTTAACAACACCTGCACTCAGCCGAGTGTGAGAGCGTGAAAGAGCGCGTGCCCGCAATGGTAAGTCGGCTCCGATCCGCGAGAGTTGTGTGTGTGGTTGTTGTGCCAGATCGAAAGTAGAGCAAGAGTGTAGGCAGGGCGGGCGAGGAAAGCGAATGGATAAGAAGAGAGGAGCTGCATTGTTGTTGTTCTTGTTGAATGTGTGTGTGTGCAGCAGCAACAAGAACTAAAGCAAAATATACTATAAGTGTAACAACAGCAACAACAACAACAACAACAACAACAACAAGAAAATGAAGAAGAAGAAGAACAGCCAGAGCAAACGTCACTAATATAAATGGTCGTCGTCCCTTCCGTCATCGAGCGTCGTACGAGTGTCATCATGTTTGGTTACCACTTTCTTCACTAAGAAATAAAACAAGAAAACTCAAGTAACATTGAATAGGCAATACGCCTACAACATGCAAGAAGTTACATTTATAATTTTACTCACGCAATTAACAACAAACAAACAGAAAAGTAAAAGAAAAGCAAATCCGTAAACTAAACAAATTACAAGAGATAAAAAAAATTCAGCAGGTTCTATTTTCGTTGCAACAAAAAAGAAGAACCGTAATTATTGTTTTGCATAACTAAAAAATTTATTAATTATATATATATATATACAAATTTAAGAGAAATTTTTGTAGTAAAAACAAAAACAAAAAAAAAACAAAACAATGAACCGAACCGAGGCAATTGTAACAATTTAATTAGTTTTCCTTCTAATGGGACGTGAGACATGATTTATAATCCTTGAAAATTGCGGTAAATATATAAACAATTAAACACACACACACACACACACACACATACACACTAAACTGATGAAGAAGTCGAACGGGCAGAACGATGAAAAAATGATTAAAATAATATTTTAATTTAAGCTTCTAAATAAAACAATTAATAATCCAATAAAAGAAAAGCCAAATCGCGTTATGTGTGCGCATCAGTCGTAATAGGTTTGAATTTAATTCGGTGTTACGTAGATGAGTGCAAAATTCCAAAATCAGGCTTTGAACCAATGTCGACTGATCCACCAGAGAATTCTTAATGATTAATGATTAAAAACTACAGAGCATCCTTATAGAAAGACGAAAAATCGCTTATCTTTTATCGGGTTCATTTCCGCATTCTGAGCTTCCGAGTTTTCATTAATAATTAAAAAAAAAAAAAAAGAAAAAAAATAGCTTTCGGGTCTTTGTTTTCAATTGTTTATTTAAATACATAATTTGAATTATAGATTTATACACAATACATGTAATATTATCCATTGTTCATTTTGTCTAGGCTCTTTGCTTTCATTTAACTCCCCGGTTTCCTGATGTTGTTGTCCTTTGATCTCTTCTTGCAACGTTTCTCTGCGTTTTGGTTTCATCTCTGTTCTGGCATTATATTGTTTTTAGCTGTTTTTTCTGAATTGTTAATTGAATTTTGGGTTGTGTGTGCTTAAAATTGATTTATTTTTATTTGTCGGTATAGCCGCGATAACACTGCAATTCTTGACGTCAAATCAAATTCAAACATATCTACTTCTCCTTGGGCACGAAGACGATCTTTCGGGACTTGAGCGAAGACCACTTGTGTCGCTTAATGTAATACGCAATGGCAGTCAGGAAGCTGAGAATGCCAATTACTTTGATCAGCAACTGCTTGCGATCATCGTGCTCCGGCTCCGAAGTCCACTTGAGGAACGTGGCCACATCCTTGGCCAATTGACTCTGTGTTGGCGGTGTGCCATCCTCATACTCAATTACCTGGTTGGCAAATAAATAGACAGAGTGTTAGGCGAGCTTACTAGCTTGGGTTGTTGTTTTTCTGTGTGCCCACCTCGTTGTACAAGACCTGGGCCATGGAAATGGCGCCGCCAGGGAAGTACGGATTGAAGTACTGACCCTCGCGCAGCACCACGCCAGCTGGCGCTTCATGGTAGCCAGTTAACAGCGAGAAGATGTAATCCTCACCGCCCTTGCGCGCCGACACGATGTAGCTCAAGTCCGGTGGATAGGCACCGTTGTTGGCAGCACGAGCCGCCTCCTCATTGGGATACGGCGATGGGAAGTAGTCCGACAGCTTGCCGGGACGATCGAAGTAATTGCCAGTATCATCGGGACCGTCTTTCACCTGGACCCAAGCAAATGTCAAACGAAAATTCAACTCCTGCACAGTTCTAGACTAAATTCTCACCGTGATCTGCTCGGCCTCGGCCTTGGCCTCAGCTTCGGTATGGCTGACGCCAATCAGATTGCGGTAGGCAATGTATTGCATCGAGTGGCAGGCGGAGCACACCTGCTTGTACACCTCGTAACCGCGACGCACGCTGCGAAACATCACAATTTAATAAAAAAAATATAAAAAAAAAAAACACTGGGATTCCGGCTCATTTCACCTCTGATGATCCAGCGCGGAGAAGAGACCCTTGTGGCTCCAGGGCTGGGCAGGCGAGTGCACCTCGGTGCCGGAGGCCTCCACGGACTGCTCCAGGGCGAACAGCAGAGCACCAACGCCGCCGGTAACAGCACCGATGGCGCCGATCAGCTGTTCGCGACACGCACACAACGAGCGTCGATCGACGGGCGATGGAAAAGTAAACGCGTTTTGAGGTTAGGTCCGGTTGGCTATTATGAAATTGCTCGGTGTCCGCTTTGGTGACTAGTACTTACCTTTTTGTTGCCATTTGCCCAGCTTGAAGCCGTGGACAGGTTCTTCGCCTGCAAGGAAACGAGAATTCATTAGGTTTTTTTTATCCCAACAAAAGTTGCACGTACAATTTTTGCGAGGAGTTACATAATTGTGGGTCGGGCGTAATCTACAGTTGCACTTGGTCTTTTAGCCACTATTCATCACAGGTGATGATAAGTTTGGACGGCATTATGCGTAATTTCACTTAAAACATGGCCATTATATGCAAAATGAATGTTGTAATAGATGGAAACACTGGGAGTTTGTGGCTTGTTTAGCGCTTGGGGAAAAATGTTGCGTATGATGTTGAGGGCGGCGGGGATATTACCTGCTGCAGATTCAGTGCTGGCGTAGATTTTAGCAATCTCAAGCCATTGAATCTTCGCAATGTCGCTGCCATGCTGGCCGGAGTACAATTTTCTGCGTCTGGTCGTGTAAGGAAACTTAAAGGGCAGCGCGAATCTATCTATTCCACTGGCACTAGGTCGCTCGCTGCTCGCTGGCAGATGTTTACTCGCTGTTTTTGAGTCGCTGTATTTGAGAAAATTTACTCCTCAGTGAGCAACATTAGCTCCACATTTAACAGTGTGGTCACCCACGCAGTTAACAGTGGCTGCTCCACACTTAACAGCAGTTCCTCTGCTAACATTCTCTTTTAACATACTTTAGACTTAAAACATTCGACAGCTCAATTAACATTTTGCACTGCTTGCTTAACTGCGCTAACTACGCTTTTAACATTGTATACCGCTTGAAACAGCGCTCGCTCTTCAATTAACATAGTGTTATCGCTACAACAGCTGTGCACGCCCCCGCACTTAACAGAGCTGCACGAAGTGCGGCCACATTGTTCACATTTTGCAATAATTATTGGCAGACAAATCATAGCAACGGGTGCATAAACAAATGCAAAGAAAAGCACTTTTCATCGATTTCCCATAAGCGAAAAGTTGCAAATTCTTGTTAGCCATTCGGTCAGAGCTCAAAACCATGCCGCAGGAGCAGACAACGGCGACGGCGACGTCGTCGCAGCAGCTCGATGACGAAATCGAAAATGTTCGCGTCGTGGTGCGCTCCAGGCCCATGGACAAGAACGAGCTGTCCATTGGCGCACTGGGCGCCATTCAGGTGGACAAGATCAATCGTGCCATTACCGTTATCAAGCCAAATGCCACCGCCAACGAGCCGCCCAAGACGTATTACTTCGACAACGTCTTCGACGGCGGCTCCAATCAGCTGGACTTGTACGTGGACACCGCCCGACCCATTGTGGACAAGGTGCTGGAGGGGTACAATGGCACGATCTTGGCGTACGGCCAGACGGGCACCGGCAAGACGTACACGATGTCCGGGAATGCGGACTCGCCGCAGACCAAGGGCATCATTCCGAATGCGTTCGCACACATCTTCGGGCACATCGCGAAGGCGCGCGAGAACCAGAAGTTCCTGGTGCGCGTCAGCTACATGGAGATCTACAACGAGGAGGTGCGCGATCTGCTCGGCAAGGATGTGAGCAAGAGTCTGGAGGTCAAGGAGCGGCCGGACATTGGTGTCTTTGTCAAGGACCTCAGCGGCTATGTGGTGCACAACGCGGACGACCTGGAGAACATTATGCGGCTGGGCAACAAGAATCGCGCCGTCGGCGCCACGAAAATGAACCAGGAATCGTCGCGCTCGCATGCCATCTTCTCCATAACCGTGGAGAGCAGTGAGCTCGTGGAGGGCGGGATGCAGCACGTCCGCATGGGCAAGCTGCAGCTGGTGGATCTGGCCGGCTCGGAGCGCCAGTCGAAGACACAGGCGAGCGGCCAGCGCCTCAAGGAGGCCACCAAGATCAACCTGTCGCTCTCGGTGCTGGGCAACGTGATCAGCGCCCTGGTGGATGGGAAGAGCACGCACATTCCGTATCGCAACTCGAAGCTGACGCGCCTGCTGCAGGACTCGCTGGGCGGCAACTCCAAGACGGTGATGTGCGCCACCATCAGCCCAGCCGACTGCAATTACATGGAGACGATCTCCACGCTGCGCTACGCGAGTCGCGCCAAGAACATACAGAATCGCATGCACATCAACGAGGAGCCGAAGGATGCGCTGCTGCGCCACTTCCAGGAGGAAATCGCGCGGCTGCGCAAGCAGCTCGAGGAGGGCAGCTTTGAGGACGAGCAGGTGCCCAGCGGTGAGGGCGAGGGCGAGGACGAGGAGGAGGACACCGGTGACGATGAACTGGAGGCGCCCCTAGAAATTGAGGAGTCCGCCGCTCCAGCGGCGGTCAGTCCCGGCGGCAAGAAGATGCGCAAGAAGCGCGAAAAAACCGACGAGGAGAAGGAGGAGCTGGCCATGCGCAAGAACGAGCATCTGCGCGAGATCGAGCACGCCAAGACGGAGCAGGAGCTGCTGCGCAACAAGCTCGTCTCGCTGGAGGGCAAGATTCTGGTGGGCGGCGAGAATCTGCTGGAGAAGGCGCAAACCCAAGAGAAGCTGCTGGAGCAGTCCATCGCCGAGCTGGAGGAGCGCGAGAAATCCGAGCAGGCGCTGCGCCAAACGCTGCAGCAAAAGGCCACGGAGCGCATCGACATCGAGGAGCGCTACTCGACGCTCCAGGACGCCAGCACTGGCATCACCAAGAAGATCCATCGCGTCATGCAGATGCTGATGGGCGTCAAGTCGGAGCTGGCCGATCAGCAGCAGGAGCACCAGCGCGAGAAGGAGGGCATCTACGAGAACATACGCAGCCTCTCGCGGGAGCTGGCCCTCTGCGAGCTGGTGCTCAACTCGTACGTGCCCAAGGAGTACCAGTCGATGATCAACCAGTACACGCACTGGAACGAGGACATCGGCGAGTGGCAGCTGAAGTGCGTCGCCTACACCGGCAACAACATGCGCAAGCACATCGAGCACAAGTCCGGCGGCAAGGAGCCCGAGTTCGTTGATCTCTCCCACGTTTATCTCAGCTACAACACGGATGGCGTCGCCAATCCCATGCGCGCCAAGTCGGCCCGTCCACGCACCTCGGGCGTGCCCCGGCCGACAACGGCTCGGCGCTACTGAAGCCGTCAAACTCTAGTCCCAGTTCCGGCTGCAGTCCCTGGGACAGTTCCTGGACCGGTGGATTATCATCTGGGCGGACTTCGTGCACAGTTTTGGTTTCTTTTGTTGTTGCTCGTTCTCTTTTATGGCTTGAAATACTTTTGCTCAGCGAACTTCAGTTCTTGGCCCATATTGAACTGTATTATTTAATTTGTTGTTAATTTATTCAATAGGTGTCTGCAATAGCTTCGATTCATAACTTTTAGGTTGAACAAAATGGTGCAATATGTTTATGTCTTTATCTTTAGTTTAAATAATTCTAATTTATTGTATCTCACTAAGCATAACACTTTTATAAATAGCCGCTAGTTGCATAAGGTAAATACGTGCTTTTGGCTTTTTAAATAAAATTACTTAATACTCAAAAGTTGTAGCAGTAAATGCCCTGTTGTTGTTGTCGTTGACTAAAACAAAATTCCCAACTGGCAGCGCTCTGAAGTGTGCTAAGGAAATTTCCCCCATTAGAACTGCGTAACAAAACTGATATTTAGCTCGAAGAAGTACAACTGGTTCCATAGTGTAGCGGTTATCACGTCTGCTTTACACGCAGAAGGTCTCCGGTTCGATCCCGGATGGAACCATGGTGAATAATTTTTTTATATTTTCGGATTGCAAATTCATATTCTTTTTGTATTATGTTTGATCTATTGGATCGTTTTAAAATAGGAAAAAATGTGTGAGAATATATTATGTAATTTATTTTCGGTAAGCATCTATAGATATTTTAAAATAAAATTCAGTTTTGTCATAAAGCACTTTTAATGTCTTTGAACTTAATACATTTATTTTTAAAAAATTTAAAAATAATTTTTACAAAAAGAATGCCACATGGTTCCATCCGGGATCGAACCGGAGACCTTCTGCGTGTAAAGCAGACGTGATAACCGCTACACTATGGAACCAGTTGAGCGCCGAATGTTTATACTCCTTTATACGTTAAGCTAAGCGGAATTTTAGCATATTTATGCCGTATTTTTGTATTCTAATTTTGGTTTGCAAAATAAAATACAAATTTAATTCATATTATGCTTAATACATGCTATTTTTACTTTTATACTTAATAAGCCATGCAGTAAACGTGCAAAAAGCAAGGCATGATAAATTAAACACGTTGCGACGGTTATACAACTTCGTTGGCTTATTCGTTATGAGTCTTAATGCTATTTTTGTATTACATGTCTCATCATGGTTGTTTGCCCTTCGCAATGCAGTTAACTGTTCGGTCCTCTACCTGTATCAGAGCAGATAACACCCGTTAACTGTACTTTTCCTATTATCATACGCATTCCTCAAAGGCTTTTTATCATGGCACGTTTTATTTGCACACGTCGTGGATTGGGGGAATTATTATTTTGCTGTCGCCAAAATCAAAGGGGCGTAGACATGTCTGGGAGTTACACTCAATACGTTGTTCTCTTTCTCTCCCTCTCTCTCTCTCTGTCTCTCTGTGTCAAGTGTGTTATCAGTTTGTGTACTGACGTCACGAATAACAGTTTAATTTACATATACAATGTGAAACATGGAGAGCAGCTTGCTGTTGCTATGACAATGAATGTCCAATGATCGTTCTCATAGCGGTACAGGGATTGAGTCGGAAATGATGCTGAGCTGCTAATTGAGTGTAACGCGAGAGCGTTTTACACTGCACAACATAATTCTGTTAAAAGGTGTTGACTTTTTTGAAAATCAACTCATATAAATGTCAATATTGATTTGTTGCTTAATAACCAAAATTAAAATGAATTAGCAAAATTAGTAACGTAGTGCAGCTATATTGAAAATACACTTATTAACATTTTGAACAGATAGTTCTTTTAAAACAAAGTATATTACTATACAAAAGTATAGAACTCTTATTTCTAACATCTCATAAAAACTGTTAAGTTGTTAAAAATACACGATCTGCAGCCCTGTAGTCCAGTGTTGTTGAGTGGGGCGTTGCTCTCGCACATTTGCTCACCGAGTTGGTTGTACGTCCAACATTTTGGTTGTACTTCGTTTGGGATCTGGTTGACTTTACGCGGAACAACGTGTTGCGTGTTCAGTTGAAAATCGTTCACGCTGATCGTCAAACGTCGCCGTCACTTCGCAGCGCAAGGCGAGAAAATCCATTTGAGTGTTTTTATTTTTTTGTAATTCGTAAACCGTGAATCGTTCGTGTTCGTTGTTGTCTTTTGATTTCACCTAAATGTGCAACTAGAAATACATATAGAAAACAAAGTGTAAAAGACATAAAAGCGCGAGTGCAAATAAAAAGCTAAATCAAATCAAATTAAAAGAAACGCCACGTTCTCGTGCTCTACAAATACTTGTGTACATATAATTAGTTACTCGCCGCTGATACATTTCGACGCTTCGCATAGCAACAGTCGGAAATTTCTCAACCCACAAACGTAAACACAAATCTATACGCACTTTCTTCAAGAAAAAAACAAAATAATAAAACGATTTTACAGAGCGTTTTTTTTGCGCAAAATACTAAAAGTGAAACAGAGAGAGAGAGGCAACCCGTAAGCCAGAAGCCAAATCATCCCGTGCGGTTCCAATGTAGCCCTTCATGGTTAATTAACACGAGCCCGTTGTGTGACTATATAGCCGTTTCGTGTTAAAGCAAAGTCAAAAAGTGGCAGATATTAGCGAAAATACAACAAACACCGATTCATCAACCAAAGCCCGAGCAAATTTCTAACAATAAGCAGCGCACACTTTGCGTGAGTCACCAGCCACACAAATTTTCCGGTGAGTTTTACACAAGTTGTGCCGATCAATGGATCTGTGACATACATATGTACATATGTATATATGAACATGCATATAGGCAACTAAGAATAGTCACTAAATACCACAATTGGCGCAAACTTTTGGGGGGCTTGTCAACACGAGCGTGTGCACTTAGACAAATACTGATCTCGCCTTGGGGTTAAACCCGCCAGACTCCGCGCTACGTAGTAGCTGTTGTCGGTCTAGAAATCAGGTCAATATTGTTGTATATAATTCGCACTTCTTTAGAATCATGCTGTACGTTTGCCCCGACGGTAAATGCAAATGCGCAAATTGCCAGAGATGTGATTACGGAACAGGATTGTGGAGATCAGCGGACACAACAGCAGACATGACTGGACACTCTTACAGGGGTTGTTTTCCTCTGCTTTCAGCCGAGTTCGACTTCTAGAGTTTTCCGCCCTGTTGCTGCAGCCGGCGCTTGCTTATCTTGGCCCATCGGGAAATCCAGTTTAACTATAATAAATTGCTTTTTTCGGCAATTGATAAGAAACCAACGGCTGAGTCAAGTGCAATTAACTGGAGGCCACAATTGCCAAGTGGCTGAAGTCTGTTTGAATTGGAATTCGCAGCCGGAAATCTGATAGGCGGCAAGGCAAGCCCCGCTGAGTGTTGTTCCATCGATAGACCTTCGGAGGCGTTGTTTGGCTTGCCAACAGCTCGGGACAAGTGAATGGGGTCACATGGTCTGTGTGTGTGTGTGTGTGTGTGTGTTGACGTGTGTCACGAACGGAGACAGCCCAGACGGCTCTCAATGCATCCGGGGCTTATCTTGGGCAAATATGTATGCAAAGCGGCAGCCATGTGATCTTACCTATAAAGAAAAAACACAGTGGGCATCCAAAAATAAATGAAGTATTTGCGCAAACAGCTGCTTGCTGTTGTTGTTGCTGCTGTTGTTTTTCCTTTCTGCGAAAATTCTTTATCTGCATAAGCTGATAAGATTTTACAGTGGATGTGGATGGCACAAAAAATATTTAAACGCTTGGCAGTCAGTTTAGTTTCCGCGTCGGAGCTGCTCAGATTAAAGATAGAACAGCCAATTAATTCCAAATAATTTTTTAATTATGGACAATTTTAATTTGGGTAAAGTTCCTTTATTAAATCCAAAAATCCCTAGCCCTGCTGCATTCAGCAAAAGTAAAAGTTAAGCGACGATCCAAAAGCCAATGGCCTAGAATTTAAATTTAAAGAAAACTAACAACAAAGCGTTTTAAATTACCTCGACACGAACGTGATCGAGGGGAGAAGGCAATGATCGTACTCAAAGCCGCCTAGCAACGGGCAGCTCAAGACGGGAACCTCAGATCTCAAGATTCTCAGTTGATGTTGTTGCTGTTGCTGTTGTTCGCCGGTGACCAAAGCAAACAAATAAAAGGCAATAACAAAAAACTATAAAAGCACTTCTATGCGAACAAGAACAACGGCCGCTGCAGGAGGGCGGCAACGAAGGGGCAAGCGAGGCAACAACGGCTTCTATCACATGCTGACGGGGGCAGGTCTTTGCGTAGAAGTTGCCAGGCTGCCTGTGCAGGCAGGAAGACAGCCAGACAGACGGTGAGCGAAGCCAGCGATCGGGGCAGCTATTGTATCTCAAAGATACGCAGACAAATGAGGTCAAAATCCTTGAGGTTCTTGTCCTTCTGCCTGCGACGAAGCGGGGGGGAAAACGAAAACCCGGTTAAAGAAACTGAAGAGGGTCACTCTTGCGCTCCCCTTCTCTTATTTCGCTGCGTATCTCACACTGGGCCTTTGATATTGAGCGACAATTGTCAATCAATTAACCAGCTCAAGTCTTGCCAGACATTCGTCACATCTAGAACGTATGGAAACAGTTCTGTATTATATATGATGACTTTGTTGCACACACAATATCATTTAGAGTTATGTAAATGCCTGGCAACTCATCGTCGAGCCCTGTTGTTGCCATTTTAATTAGTTGTTTATTGACGACACTCGGAAATTCCATGTCAATTAACGGGCAGGCATCATTGGCCCCTTTAAGTAGGTCAAATTTGTTGTACCCAAAGAAAGTAGAAATTTGATGGGAAAATCGCTTAAGTAACCTTTTCCTTAACTGCGCACTTAACTGAATGTCAATTTCAATTGAATTTAAGTTCCAGCAACTTCTAGTTTCGAACTATGCGGAAAAGCGATCGCATTCAAAGTCAATTGTCAGCGGATTTATATGGAAATGATGCTAAATAAATGACGCTGTGCATAATGAAATGTGAAATTCAAACGAATCGTTTTAAAACGAACACTGACAATTGCAGTTGTAAGTGCTTAATTATAATGTACCTGTTTTTTTTTTTTTCATTTTAACTAACATTTAGAGTAATTTGTAACGTCTCCGTTTGCTTTTCGTTGTCAAACCGGTTTCTAATTGGTTTTGTGAAGGGTTCGAAGTGATTTTCAAAGAGTAATCAACTCTTTGGTATATAATTTTAAGCTATATGTAAACGTATTGTGAACTGTTAAAAAATGGCTTAAAAGTGATGCAATTTACGCGTATTGAGCAAATGGTTTGATGAGTTCAATTCCCGTTAAACTAATTTAGCCACCTTTAAATACTGTTTAAACCACCTGCAAACTGTGTTTGAACCACCTTTAAACAGGGCTTAAATCATATGCATTTTGTTATATAAGTTTAGAAACATATATGATCCGTATTTTTATATCTTTCGACTAGCCAGAACACACAGCTCATACCCTTTCTGCTGTGTGTGCAGGGTATGCCACGAAGTGCCCCGTTGAAAAACCTGCTGTGGCATGAAAATGTGAGTTTTCCATAGTTGGCAGATTGTCACGTGCGTCTTTCAGCCTCGGGCTATAAGTCACAACTGATTAATGCACGGGTTGTCACAAATAGCTAGACATAAGTAGTTGGCCATAAATACTCTCGGACCGTTCATCTGGCCAACTGCATTAACTGCACACATCTGCCACGTGGCCAGAGCCCGAGTGTATGTAGAACTCTTGACGGGCCGCCGATTGATCTCGTTCGAGGGCCAAACCGAAACGGTCAAGTTCAATAGAACACTCTGCTCTGGCCATGCTCTGAAAATTTCGTTTTTCAACAACGCAAATCGCACAATCGCAGTTGTCGGCGCTGTCGAATTTTCCGCTCGCCAATTTCAACGCGGCCGCAGTTTTGGTGGAAGCGTCAAGGCAATCGGACGAGATCGTTGAGTGGCGCGCGAAAATACATTTTTGTTTGTATTTTTCAAAATATTCTTGCGGCCAGAGCATTGACGTAAACGGGCTTTTATCCTAAAGATATGTGAATATATCTAAAATATATATACATTTGAATTGTTGTTGGCGAAATTAGTGCAGATTTTTCCGGTTTTTCTACAATCTATTTAAATGACACATTAAGTGTTGGAAATTTAAAAATAATTTAAACATTTTGGAAAATAACAAAATAAAATTGACAAATATTTTGTGGACAGCAGCTGATTGTATCCAAAAGATATTTTTAATAGATGTGGACAGCTTCTGCAGAAAAGGTAAATGAACTTCACTAGCCAGCAAAATAGTTGGCGGTTTATATAAAAGCTGAAGATGACCTATCTCTACTATAGTCAAGTATATGGCTATGTAAGAGACAGCTAAAAAAAAAAAAACAAAACAAAATTGCTATTGACATTTATACTATAGTAAAAACCAAAACAGCTAAAAAGAAAATGGCAAAAGCACAAAGAAAAACAGCTGATCAGTGAAAAATGTTAGGCAATAGAAATACTCATGAAATAAATATATAAATTTACGCTTTCATTGGTATTGCTTGGATCCAGAAATACAACTTGCAAATTGTTTTATTTTTTTTAGCGGAAATGCGGAACGTAATTGAGGTGTGAATTGCGTGCAAATGTAATTGTTAGAATAGAAAACAGAAAATAACAATGAAAACGTTAATATTATAGATAAACGTGATAGTCAGTTAAATGAATGAGATGAATAACAATAAAAAAACAATTGATTTCAGATGATTATAGACAATTATGCTCTATCCGCAGGGAGAATCTTTACTCCATAGAATTTTCCATTTCTCTCGCTGACATAAGCTCAATACAATTATTGATTATAATCAAATCTATTGTTCTAAATGAACACTCGTAAGGCCCCATCATTAAGCTGATTAGCGCTTCATCAAGTATTCACATCAGCTGAGATCTGTTCATATTTATATGCGTTCCTGTCAGCTGTTAATTGCGTGCTTTATGGCATCCATAAATCTATATAGCCGCTATAGGTGCCAATCGCACGACAAATTGGCCAACATGCCGGCGCATGTGTTCCCCGAATGCATGCCACATAGATGAGAACTAGTGGCAAGTGTTGAATAACTGTGGCCACTGCCTGCCACGTGTAGAGCGCTGGAAGCTTTCGAGACGTCGCGACGT